>CAODLS013290079.1:0-15884 GCA_948243855.1 Flueggea neowawraea | reverse complement strand
TAAAAATGTTAAAGATTATGTGTTCTTTGATGGTGGTCATCTAACAGGAAAGGCATACGGTCAGATTGCAAAACTAATGTGGAGTGGCAGCTCTGATGTTGTAAGGCCATATAATCTTCAAACACTAATCAAGGTATAATGGAGTTTGTTTACCGATAAGTTTGAAAGTAATTGGTACTTGAGTTACTCTCCACTACTATAGAGTTAAGAGTTCGATTTTGATAAAAATAAAATAAAATAACTCATAAAAAGTAATAAGAGTTTATTTGAGTTGTTTCTTACTTGTCTACCTCAGCTTCTTATGTTGATGTGTTGTGTCACATTCGCATTAGTCTTTATGGCCGCGAAAGTTCACAAATTGATCAATATTGACGTTTATATAAAAATGCAAGAAAATTCTGGTAACTCAAGCAAAATCTGATGATAGCGCATCAGCAATGGCGGTTGTTGATAGGGATGCTAATGGGAATCTGAAAGACCGGTGCTCAGCCAGAAGGAGATTGCGTAATGTTTTGGTTGCCGAGTTAGAAGCCATTAGTATGGCTCTGTGTTGGCTAAACTGAATGACTGGAGCACAATTGTTGTTGAATCCGATTCCCAACAAGCAATTTCTCAAATTCAGCAAGGTATATGAAGGGCTGTAGATGGGATTTCAGGACTGTTGTTTTGGAGATTTTTTAATGATGAAGCATAATTTTGATGAATGTTTATTCCAGGGGATATGTCGGCAAGCTAAGGCTGTAGCTGAAAGCATTGCATCTGTGGTTTTGTCAAAGCAATGTATATATATATGTGTGGATGGATTCTACTATAGTCCTTTTGATCTTACGTCCTTTTGTGCTATTAAGGGCGTAAATTTAGTTACATTTTATAAATTTAATCTAATGATTCAGATCTTGTTATAATATAATTTTTTTTAATGTGTTGGTATGATCCGAACTATCGGATAAAAATTGAAGAAAATAATTTAATCTACACTTTTGAAAATATAAAATGAGATAGCTTTAAAATAAATAACTATAGCCAACACCGTGTGGGGACGCTGAAATGTGCTCATTTTTCCTTGCTGATGTATATAATTCTGATAATTGAATGAAAGCAGGCTTTTGCAGACAAAACGATGATAAAGATAAAATAATTTGATTAATTAAGAAATTATTTTTTTCTAGTGGACAAATTTAGTTAATGCGTGAGTGAAGCTCATCCTTTTTTTTTTGGTTCAGGAACCATAAACAGTTTCATTGATAATCAACCATTACAACACCAAAGATTATTCCTGTGGTTTGGCCGCCCCCTCCGGCTAATTGGATTAAAGTCAACACCAAAGGCTCTACCCTTGGTCCACCTGGCTTTTCAGGTGCTGGCGGTATCTTCATGAATATTAGGGGTTTTCCAAAGGAGATTTTGCTTTCTCTACAGGTAATGACTTTGCTTTTATTGCCGAACTTAAAGCTGTCATGTTTGCAGTCAGGAAAGCATCAGAGTGTGGCTGAGTGAACTTATGGCTAGAGAGTGATTCCACGTATGTGGTTCATCTCTTTAAATCGTGGACCCTTGTAGTGCCCTGGAGTTGTCGTTTAGACTGGGCGGAATGTGTTAGTCAACTTGCCCAGATGACAGTTGTAGTGCTCATACTTTCAGAGAAGGAAACCAGGTAGCCGACGCCTTGGCCAATTTTGGTGGGAGAAATCTCGATTCTCACTGGTGGTAGAATTTTCCTTATTTCTGTAGTAGTCTAGTTTATCATGATTTCTCTGCTCGGGAGTCCTACAGATTCGTGTAGACCCTGTTTTTTGTCATCTTTGGACCATTGCTTGTACCAATTTTCTCTTTATATTAATAATATTTTAGAGCACGAGAATATGATGCAGGTGCTAATGGGATAACAACCTAATTGGAATGTTATGGTGCACCACTAATTCTCCTCTCTCTAGAATTTCATCCAAAAAAAAAACCATTACACCAAATTGTAGTCATCAAATAAATGAACTCATAAAGTGGTAAATTCAGCACGCTTAGCATCTTTAATACTTTTTTTAAATTGACAATTTTCTTTATTATAAAGAGTGAACCACTAAAATTCAACTCTAATTTATTATTTATACCACTCTTTATCTTAACAAATAGAGTAGAGAATGAATTTTTCTGATAGAAATAGATAATCTAATTGATTCTCTATTTTGTACGTCATTAATGAGTCCATATACTTTATGTTCTCTTTCTTCACTCTCTTAAATTTTCATTTATTTTCTCCAATCATTATTTATCTCTTTCAATTTTATTTGTCATTATACGATTTTAGATAGTTGAATTAAAGAATAATATTAGAATTAAATAAATTTTTTACTTTTTATATTTAAAAATTATTAATTGTACTATCTTTATATACATTAATCATAAAGAGTAACTATTGGAGATACTCTAATAAGACAGAACCAGTGATCATGATCATGGAGACACACAAAACTACACAAGAGCTGCAAGAACAGGCAACCAAAACCCAGAAACTACATCTACACAAACTGTACAACACTAGAACTAAAAACAAGCTATTCCTAAACCACATAGACAAAAGAAGCACAAATACAAGGAGACCAAACTAAACAGACCAAGAACCAAAACATAACAACCCAAGCAGGATGATGAGTGAAGGTCATCTTAAGACTTACGTGGAATTTTCTTTTGATTTTTCAAAGGAACAGTCACCCAAATCCCATCCCTTTCCATTCAAGAAAAAGAAAGGTTGAGTATTATCTATGAGTCACAATTCCTCACTTGATTGCATCACGTCAAGAACTTCATTGGGCACCTCTTATTTGACTTTTCTCTTTTTAATTTTCCCCTACTTGCATTGTAAGTCCAAGAAGCCTATAAATACTATAAACAACTTATTTAAAGCTGACTATGATAATTCAAGACACAAAATATGGGCATTGCAAAGTCTGATTTGTGCACTTTAGTAAATTTGTGTGCATGCATTCTCCTCCCATTATGTTTGCAGAGCCATCTCCAGACAACCAAGTTGCCTTGTTTGTGTTTGGAGACTCACTCTTTGACTCTGGCAACAATAATTGCCTCAAAAATACTATTATACGTGCTGATAATTATCTATATGGAGAAACATATTTTCACCATCCTACTGGGAGGTTTACAGATGGTAAGATTATTCCAGATTTTTTAGTATTTTTTTTATAAGTCATTTTGTTTTCTCCCATTGAAAATAAAATTCTCAACCTCTTAGTGCTAATGAGTTACAAATCCGTTGGTGCATTTGTCAATTATTTTTCTTTAACTTTTTTAATTAAGCAATGAAATGTTAAAAATTTATTGTTGCTTCTTTGTTTCAGCTGAGTATGCAAAGTTACCCTTGATTCCTTCATATCTACAACCTGAGGATCTAACTTCGCTTCATCAGGAGCTGGTGCTCTTTCGGAAACCAGGCCTGGAATGGTATATATCCTAAGATTTTGTTTATAGTCTAAAATCTTTTAATTAATTAGTACACAATGCTTGGTTGTTTACTTTGCCGTAGTCGTAAATTCAACTCTCAATTCCCTAGTTATCACTATCCAACCATTTGGCTGCAATAATCGCATTGTTCTCCTACTATTTACGTTTTATAATGTTTCTATTGTTTTAACTATCCAGGTGGTTGACCTTGGGACTCAACTGATTTATTTCAAGAATGTGGAGAAGAAACTGAGAGAGAAATTAGGAGATGCAGAAGCTAAGAAATTGTTGTGTAAAGCTATTTACTTGTTCAATGTTGGAAGCAACGACTACGAGGTCCGAGGTGCGTGTGACCAACTCCACTATACTTCAATCATCAACCAGTGAAGAGTATGTTGGAATGGTGATCGGTAACTTCACAACCGTGATCAAAGTAATTAGATGGAATAATTTAAATATTTCTTATTTTATGCCATTATTTTTTCAACTTAGTTTAGAATTAACATATTTTTAAGTTGGTGTTTTAGGGAATATGTAAAAGTGGAGGAAGGAAAATTGGATTCCTCAAATTGCCTTCTCTAACTCGTTCACCAAATGTTAGAACGGTCTTCTCTGAGGCGACTATTCAGAATTGTGGGAGCTCGCAAACCTGCATAACAAAGCATTTTCCAAAGCTATCAAAGAGCTAAACAGACTTCGAGGATTCAAATATTCAATATTTGATTTCTACACTACAGTAGATGATTTACTTAACAATCCTTCAAAATATGATATGCCTTATCAAAAAACTTGCTGCATATATGGGTCAATTTTAATTTCTTGTGTTATAGCTAACAAAATGGTTTTTTTTTTTACTGGAAAAAGGGAAGTCGGGAGCGACCAGTAGTAGCATACCCCTGCTGGGCGTTACCATGCTGGCATTACCTTCCCGTTACGGAATGTTCCCGAGAGTCATAGTTGACACCGGCAGCAGGCTTGTGCCCGTGCACTAGTGAGGTCATCGTAGCACCGCAATGAGATAAGCTTCCGGGGGATTTCTTGCTCTAATGCATGACACGGGTCCGCGATAATAGATAACACAAAGTTATCGTTGCTCCCACTCAAACCCGTGTCGTTCGAACAAGGGTCACACTTCCTTTCCGCTAGGCTATCCTCACGGGGTATGGGGTTTAATTTGTATACAAATAACTATTTTAATAGGTTTCAAGGAGGCAGAAGTGGCATGCTGTGGGTCTGGTAAATACAGAGGAATCTTCAACTGTGGAGTAGGTGAATACGAGTTGTGTACAAATGTTAAAGATTATTTGTTCTTTGATGGTGGTCATCTAACAGAGAAGGCATACAGTCAAATTGCAAAACTAATGTGGAGTGACAGCTCTGATGTTGTCAGGCCATATAATCTTCAAACACTAATCAAGATATAATAGAGTTTGTTTACCGATTAGTTTGTAAGTGATTGGTACTTGAGTTCTCTTCACTACTACAGACTCAAGTGTTCAATTTTGGTAAAAATAAAATAATTCTTAAAAAATAATAGAGTTTATTTGAGTTGTTTCTTAATTGTCTACTAGCTTCTGATGTAAATGTGTCGTGTCACATTTGCATTAGTCTTTATAACCGGTAGTTCACGGTCTAAATTCTCTCTCTTCTTTTGTATATGCTTTACTATATATATAAGCTCAATTCATTAATTTAGCTGAATATTCTTTTACCCAAATCTGCTACTGAAAAGATATACTCCGATATAAGCTTTTGATTATTGATAAGTTAATTTAATGCATGGTTTTTTCAATTCGAAGAATTTCAGATTGAATAAACATGCTATGAGAGCTCTAATGTTGCAAGGCCATATAATAAACACTAGTCTATCTGTAGTCCAATATAAACTACTAATTACCGAATTTATAAAAAGACTAATGATTTTTTTATTTTTTTATCTTTGTAACTGGCTGGTTGTTGCATAAGTTAATTTTATGTATAATGTTTACAATTTGAACAATGATAGAATTTGGTATATATTTCATAATTCACATCTCAACTCATTTTTTTTTTTATAATTGTTGCCCATTCAAAACTCAATTTACAAGTCATTATCTCTCGTGAGTTTGAGGTAGGTTTGGTTAATTGCATTGGTAAAAAAGTTGAAAAAGTTACACGGCCTTTTTAAACATTGAAAAATACCTCAAACGATTAGCTTCGGTGTTTCAGGATATATATATCAAAGTGATGGAAGAAAATTTGGGATTTGTAAACTTGGCACCATTAGGCCTTGCACCAACCGTATGTATTATTGTAGGACATTACAGAGTTAGTATTGCATCATTCAACCTAAGGCAACTGGAACTAATAAATCAAGTTAATTATTGTGTGGCAGTTGTCCAAAGTTTAACATCTAATAGATTTGAGAATATGTAAATATTTATAAGTATAAAGGTCTGACTACGTAAATAAACTAAATTAGAAGTTTTGAATTTAATGGTTGAAATTTTATTAATTGTTATATATTATTTAAAGACAACTATATACTTATGTCGAGTTGCGCTTTTGTAAACCCTCAAAGAGATATATAGGAATCTAAAAGCAATTAGAAATTCTGAATTTGACTTGTACACTTCAATGAGTGAAAGAATTAACTTTCCTTCCAAACATGGTATGCGTCAGCAGCGGGTGAGTACGAAATTGAAGGATGTTGGGTCAGTTTTATGATGAATTCAAATTAAAAAAATTATAGTAAAAAATATGTCGATATTATAGTACGATAAAATTACATTGAAGACTATTAAAAATATAAAAACGAGTACAATTAAAGAGACACTTGTCTTTGTGGTGCGAGATAACTGATTCTTACAGCTATCCATATTTTGAAAACGATTCAAAATGGACTTGTTGTCAATAGTTGCAAATATCTCTTATCAATGAATAATATTTAAAATTGATTCATTATTAATAGTTTCAAATATCTCCTTCTCGACGAATACCACTAATTAAAATAAAAATTCAACAAATTTTTTCATAAGCCCTAAATCTAATTACAATAAGAAAACTAATTGACCCTAAATTTCCTAATTAATTGAAATTACACTGTTGTTAATCAACAATCAAGTAATAAAACAACCCAACTATTTCCCAAGATAGATTTTGAAATAGGAGGAAAAAAAAGAATGGCGAGTGACTTATCGGTTGACCGCGGCACCACAGACGGGCGGCATGTCGACGGAGGATGGACACCGGGACATGGACGAATCTCCGGTGTGGTGTTAGGGTGGGTACAGACCTAAAACCTAAAATATAAAAAAACTAAGTTTGCACAAAAAACACTTTGTACAAAAATAAAAATCAGCGTTGAATACTTATAAAAAAAATCAGCATTGAATAATGAAATCAAATAGACTTGACCGTGGAAAATCCTTTCTTATACTCCACCGGTATACTTGTCCTCATAAGCAAACCACCAATTAGCAGGTCAAATTGACGCGGTTCTCATCGAACTCTCCATCATCGCTACAATTTGATCACCAGAAAATATGGGTAATCCAGAGAATTAATCAAATATTTACACCAATTAATTAATCTAGCTATAAAAAGGGAAGGGTAATCAATCCTACATATCATGGTAGTTAGTGGCAGAGGGAGGGGGGATATTAGGGGTTCGCTGGACTTTTGGTGGGGTCGGCCGATCCCCCTGACTCATCTCCCTCTGTCACTGTGCGCCAAGCCAGGCTTATCTTTCGAAGGGTAGTTTTGCCACCAGCATCACCCTTTTCTCGAAGAGTAGGGGGACAACTTTTGTTATTTTAAACTCACAGGGAAAAACGGTGGGTTTAAAAAAAGTGTGGAATTTATCAACAAAAAATAGTGATTTGAGGTATGTTCCATTCTCCTCACGTTTCCGCTATGCGCACTTCGGGGCATCTCGGCGAGTACTTTTCCTTTCGGAGCTATGAACAAGAATGACTAGAACTATAAGACCTTTTTCCATCAGACAACACCCCCATATTCCTCCCTCAATTATTCATCGAATTTCAGAGGATGATAGAAAGAGAAAACTAGAAAGCCATAGAGTGAGAAACTGAGTTTTAGACTTAACTTGCTTCTGCCTTGTTATTGATAAAATGAAGTCTTATATAGACTTCAAGATTACAACACGACAAATGGGCCACATCAAAAATGGTCGACCAAAGAAAAAGGAAAGGAATCTGATTCCTTTCATAATACAATGAATGAAGCCAAAAATAGTTAGCCGACGTGACACTAACTGACAAACTATTTTAGTATGTGACAGACAACCACATGTGATACTTTAATAAAGTTGACATAAAGAAAACAACTTGACATAAAGTAAAGTAGACACGATATCATGTTAAGGTTGTTGTTTCCAACAAGATCTCTATGTAGCTCATAACCTAGTGGTGGTTGAACAGGAGCAACCAACTGTAGCTCCTCCATTACTGAATCTTGAGATTGACCAGGTGGATCGTACGGACCTTCAAACGTCCTAATAGTACTTGGCGTCACCGTGACGAATGGCAGAGTGATAATGACTTCTAAGGGACGAGTTTGAAAACCTGCAAGTATTGTTGGTGGTGGTAATGATGAGTTGTTGATGAAGCAAAGGTGCTCCACTAAACTATCTCTGTATAGAGGATTGCCATGGATGGATGGGTATACATTACCCCAAGAGTAGTATAGGTTCTGAGTCCATAAGAATCCTTGAGAATGACGAAAGTAAGGACAGTGGAAGATATACACCTCAGATAAGGGTTGTTCATCTCTTCTAAGAAATCTTTCATTGTCAAGGGTGGTTTGCAACTTCCTTCTCCATACTGTAATATCGTCGAACCGTTCAAGAAAAGTCCATAGTAAAGACCTGCACTGGTAATCGTCATTGCGATGGTTGAGTATCTCTTGAGCATTGAACTCAATAGCGATCTTGTGCGCAGTAACTAGACACCATAGAAACCATAGGAAATCTTTCGTAAAGGATGAAGCCATGAGTTGTGGCTTAGTGAGGAAGACGTACGGAGGATTGAATACAAAATACCTCGGTATTAAGCTTATGAAATACACCTCTGGAAGCTTCACTCTAAAGTGAGTGACATGTGTCTGAGCGAAGAGCGAGATTTGACTGGGCTCTTCGTTTCCACTCAAGCCAGGTGGAAAACTCCTTTTCTGCATGACGACAAGGTATTCTGGCTTTGGGCCAGATGAGCTGGATGGTCCCGCCATAAAGATAAGTGGAATTACGCCTTTTGATGTGATCACAGGAATTGATCTTTTAGCTTGGTTTCGGTGGAGATCAATTATCAATAGTCCTGGAATCTTTCTTTTGGGCATTGACAGATAGTCCGCAATAACATTGTTGGTGCCTTTGATATGCTTTACGTCAAATTCATATTGACTGAACCAGTCATTCAGTCTAAGGCATTGACCATCTGGTACCTTTTTATTTTTGAACTCTAGGATCCTAGGAAATGATGAGTTGTCCATTTTGATCAGGAACCTATGTCCAATAAGATGGAATCCAAAGCGCCTGATTCCATACTTGACTGCCAGTATCTCCTTGAAGACGGTGTGATAGTATTTCTCTGCATCAGAGAACTGACCACTTGCATGGCCACAATAGTCTATGTTTCTTTTATTGTCTTCTTCTAACAGGACAGCCCCACAGTATTTGTCACTGGCATCAGTCTATAGGACTCGCTTTCCCCCTCCGGGAATCTTTAAAACTGACGGCTTTTTGCACAGTTGTTTCAATTGTTGGACAGCTGTAGTATGATCTTATCCATAAGGTGGAGCATTCTTCTTTAGCATCTTAGACAGTTGGCTAGTGTGTTGCGCCATATACGGTATGAACTATCTCACATAGTTCACAATCCCGAGAAAGGATTGTATCTCTCTTCGTATGAGACCCTTGTTAGCAAATTGTTCAAGTCCTTCTGCAATGTGAGGTCCAATCTGGAAGTGTCCATTCTCAAATGTTGATCCCAAGAACTCGATCCTGGGCTGGACTAGTATGCTCTTCTTCCTGGATAGCATGATTCCATATTGGTCTGCAAGAGCAAAGAATTCAGCAAGCAAAGCCTCGTGGGCTTCTCATCCTTAGAGAATAGGAGGATGGCATCAATGTAGACCAGTTCTGAATAGATAATAGGCTCAAAGATCCCAAGCATCACCTTTTGAAATATGGATGGGGCTACCTTTAGCCCAAAAGGCATGACAGTCCATTGGTACTGGGCCGTGGGTATACAGAACGTAGTTTTGGATGAAATCCAAGTTGCTAGAAACCTTCCTTGAGGTAAAACTTTGAAAACACCTTGGTCTTTTGGAGATGGACTTGCAAGGATTGGATCTTCGACAGAGGGAACTTATCATCCCTTAAGAATATGTTCAGGGACTTGTAGTCAATTACAAACAGCTTATTTCCCCTGACTTGCTCACTCCTTTTGTTGACATAAAAGGTTTGGCAAGCCCAATCACTAGTAGTAGGCTCAATGAGGCCTTGTTGGAGTAGTTGTATACATTCTTCCTTAGCAAGGATTGTGTCAGAAGGCGTCACCCCTAAATGAGTTGCTTTGGTAGGATTGACGTCTTCATTCTTCTTGAACAAGAGTCTGATGAAGAACTCTTGATTCTTCCACAGTGGTTTTGGATGTGAGAAGCTTGCATGGTTCTCAGAGAACAGATGGGAATATCTCGTCATCAATGGATGTTCTCCTGAGACTGTTGGAGTAAGGTTGTATAAAGACTAAACCATAGAGTATGGTTTGAAATGTCTCCTGTGATAAACTCCTTCTGCTCCAATGGTGAGCTTCTTTAACTTGCTAATCACATCGAATCCAATAGGCATATCTTTCCTTGTGAACTGTGTACCAACAACATGAGTCCAGACTATGACTCTTGGAAAGATCTTTATCCCAATCTTCTGCTGCGTAGTATACTCTGTAGAGAATACCTTTCCACTTGTAGCTACAAAGTGATTGCGTTCTTCCTTCCAAGCTCCTGAGTCAAGAAATCATATAGTTATGACTGGTACGTCATATTTTGATTGGAGGATTTCCACTTCCAAGTGAGGAACATTGAACTATTGTGTGGATGGACTAGGTGTAGCCTTGAACACCTCATGATAGGCTGACGATGTTGAGCTGCCTGAATACTCTGCTTCAGTATCAAAGTATAGCATCGTGAATATTGTTTTTTATGGGTCCACTTCGCTTCCGCTGCACTGCTATGAAAATATGGATTCAAGATCTTCGTCTTGTTTTAATGGAGCAATCTTCATAACCTGCTTGATGAACTTAGCAGATTTCTCCTTGTTAGGGAAGTTGCGAGAATAATGACCTTCCTGGCCACAGATAAAGCACCGTGTCGACTTCTTTGATGTGGTTTTCCTTCTGAATGCCTTAAAGTTATGTTTCTTATTCCAGTCCCTGTAGCCCTTTCTTCTCCGTCTATTGGGCTTGTATCTTGATGATCTGGAGGACTTAAAAAACTTCTTCATGTGCTTATTCTTTCTGTTATGTCTATAGTCACAGTCTTTCTTCTTGTATTTTATCTGCAAGTAAGAGTTTGAACACAGCTTCTTCATTTGGTTGTTGTGGAAGAAGGCATCAAAGAACTTCTTCAGCTCACACAGGCTAGTAATGGCATGTTCAACGTACTGGTACAATTCTCCTAGACTGTGTTGACTGATATCTCATTGTGAAGCCGTCAGTAGCTTAGTGATTTCCAGTTGCAGTTCTTCTGAAAATGAGGCAATGATTACCTGTTTCAGCTCTCTGTTGTTATCTCCTCCTAGCTGATAGTAAATGTCTGCCATTCTTTTGTAATGAAGGTTCAAATCCTTCTGTTGTAATGAACAACACTTCATTTTAAAGTAATCAGCTTCTCTTCTATTTCCATAAGTACCGGTATGTCCAATGAACTCTTGGTGAATCATTCCAAGAGCATCTTCAATTGATACTCCAGTAAACATTAACTGTTTGGCTATGCCCATTGTTGTAAACCAATCTCTCAACGTGCCAATGAATCCAGACGCTAATTCTCTCAAGATGTCTTCTATAACATGGCCAGGTCTAGATCTCTGTAAATCAGCCCAAGCGTTGATTTCAAGCATTCTTTCTCTTCTTTTAGCTATTGGTATGTCGTCAAAGGTAAACCAAAGACCTCCTCTTGGTTGCGATGGTTGAGAGGGCGCATTAGGAGGTTGAGGTTATCCTATTGAAGTCAGAGATTCAAGCTCCTCTAATGATCCTTCATCCTGTCCTAATAATGGAGTTGTTCTGGACGTCTCTCCTTGGTGTTGAGTGGACATGAGGATGGTGGATATGTCAGTATAGTGCTCAGACTCTGATGAGAGTTTTGATGTTGATGTTGTTGACGTCACTTTTTCTTCTTCAGATGGCTCAAAGGATGTAGGAACATCTTCCTCAGCTGGGATTAGATATTCTTCTGAACTTTTTGAATTTTTCTGTGAGGCTGAGTCTGTTGAAGCTTCCTGTTCTTCAGGAACTGGTACTGGTCATTGCTGCAAATATTGCAAAGAATCGAAGTTTGTATCCTGGAAGCTATTTTCATATGGATCTTGGGAATCTTGGAAATACGAAGCCATCATAGACGATGACTTGTCTTTTCCTTCCTTCTTAGATGTCGAAGCTACAAACACCTTTTCTTTCTCCTCCTTCTTCTTTCTCTTTTTGGATTATTCTTGTCGCTTTTTCTCATTGTCATACTCTATGAAAGTTATAGAGAAAAGTGGGATAGCATTTCTTCTTGCTGAGGCCATAAATCCTTAGAGTGGTGGTGAATCCCTTATCAGATGAGAAGTACTGGAAAAGGTTGGTCTCTCAATACGTTGTGGAGGTGGAACAAAGACTTCACCTATGCCTTGAATCTCTTTTCTTAATCTTCTTATTCTGTCACCAAGAGACTCAAATTCTTCATCGAATTTCTTTGTAGCAATCTTCTCATTCATGGCAGTTTCCAATGTCACCAGTATTTTCTAAAGACTTTTTGTGATCTTTTATATAGTAGAGACAAATATTTTGATTTCTTCATCATTTTGCTTCACTGCCTTAGAAAGCTTATCAAGCTTCTTGTCCTGCTTCTTCAGGTGACCCTTCTGAGCAAAATGACTCTTGTTTTGCTAGTTAAATACCTCCCCAGCCGCTGTCAAGGGTTCCAGAGAACCATCAGACCTTACAGTAGTCTGTTTGATGAATGGTCTCATAGAAACTCCACTAGTTATCTTCTGAACTAACGAAGGGTAGTCACTTTCATAGCTGCTTTCTTTTGTTGGCTTGGAGGAAGAAGCCATACAACATGGTATTACATGTACTGTAGAAACGTTAACAGAGGATACCACCTCTGTATTGCAAATGCCTTCTTACCTTAGAATCTTCAGAGCTTCATCGTAAGAAGATAATGGAAGTCGTCTCTTCCATTCTTTGGCAAGCTCTTTATCGCTCCTTTTTCTTGTATCTTCAGAGATACTGAACTATGGAGAGGAATCTTCATCTTTATCTTCAGGCTTTGGAAATGGTCGGCAAGAGGATCTGGTTCTTCTTTTCCTATCATCGGGAAAATCATCTTCAGCACACGAGCACCCATCTTCACACATATTGGGATTTACATCCCATATGAAGTGTCCATCGATCTTGTATGTGTAGACTAGATGGCCATCAGGCTCAAACCAAACTACATGGATCTTCTTGTCTGTGAAAACTGGACAAATCATTACTGTCGTCTTGAAGAGAGATGAATAAGGCTTGTCATCTCTAGAATCTTCAAGGGTTTTGAAGATGGTTTCGACTACTCCATCCTTCCTACGATGGAAAGTGTAGTCCTGGGACTGAACAATCTTATAAACTGTTCTTATCTTCTTGTAATTGGTCAACCAAGAACGTGAGACCAATTTTTCTAAGGTCTCGGTATCCAGCTGTTTAGGAAACTGGATAATAGTGGGGACCTTCTCTGCAGTTTTCGATAAGACATATAGAGCATTCGGTGACCCATAGCCATTAAGGTCTATGGCATGGTCTTGTACTCTGAAGCACACTTGTTGATGCAGCGTAGCTATATAGGATGAATCTACGTGGGATACTCCTTGTATCTGGATCTGTACTTTCATACCCGTAGAGAGGTTAGGATCTCTCAAAGACATGATGAAGTTAGGGTAGAAAGTTAACATCACACTTCCAGCGTTCAACGTGGTCATAACAGCATCGATGACCGTGTGTTGATAGTCAAAGAGCGCCATACGAGCAGACACTGGACATCCCTTTCTGCCGTTATAGGTTAACAACAATTTGATAGCACCCAATGCAGGTGGGTGTATCCTTCCTTGAGGGATTGGTTGATCAAGGATTGAGGAACATCGATCGTGATGTATTCATGTTCTGTAGCTAACAGGAGACTTTGATCCATCCTAGAAGCATGTACATAATCTTTGGGTCTAGGTCTATTACGGTATAGAAGGTGTTGTATAGAGACAATACCTCTGGGTTTTTCATATACAGTGTATGGGTTGATGAGAGGTTATATTGAAGTTGCTACGTGAGCACCCTTAGGTATATAACTATATTCTACAAGTCTATCTAACTTATTGGTTTCATGAGTATTGAAAGACAATGTTTTAGATAGTTGGATAATATCTGAGATAGTTTGAGAAGTAGAGGTTAAGGGTATTTCAGGTGGTTCTATGATTTGTGTTTAATCTATCATCTTCTTACTCTCCTCAGAAAAATTGTGAGAACAAACGTGGGTGTTACTTTTGGCTCTGATACCACAGGGGATGATCGCCTTACTGTACGGTCCTCCTCACGTTTTTGCTATGCGCACTTCGGGGCGTCTCGGCACGTACTTTGCCTTGCGGAGGGATGTACAACAATGACCAAAATTTTTTTAATAATTTTAATGGTATAAGAAATATTATAAATGATTTTTTTTATATAAAAATCAATGATTTTTTTAAAAATATATTCACGTAAAGAAAAAATATTAATTTTAAATATTTTTATATCGAATATATATAGAGAAAATGAAAAAAATATTTAAAAAATAAATTTATATATATTTTTTATAAATTTAACCTTACAAGTGTTTTTTTCATTATTTTCATCATTATTTAAAGTTAAATACATATATTGTCATGTTGATTTATATGAAACAAAAATATAAATTCAAAACCATAATAAAAGAGCTAATTCATTCATTAGAAAATTGAAGTACTAACAAAAAGTATATTTATATAGATCAAATAAACGAACTTTTGAGAGTGTTTCAAACTATTGTTTTAATCAATTTCAAATACATTTTTGCTTTAAAAGACAACAAAAAATTAATTAAATTTTCTTAAATTTAAAATTAAATGAGGAAATCAAGTACGTATAGAAGATTTTACCAATATTTTGATTAAATATTAGAGTTTTTTTCATAAGATCAATTATAATTTTTTAGACTCCTTTTTGGAAGCTCTCATATATATTTTTTCTAATTTTAGACTCATTTTGTAAGTAGGTGAAATTTATTTTTAAAAAAATAAAATTCAATTTATTTTTATTTTTTTAATTTTTGAATTTTTTAAAAGTGATATTTATAGAGTCCTACTCTTTAATTTATATTTTTAAATTTATTTTTTTAAAATAAAAAAATTATGGAGAGCTACTTTTTAAGCATAGGGCTCAATGACCTCTGCCTTAAGGCGACCATGATTATTGTTATTGAATTTTCTTGACTTATTAGTCAGAGAAATTCTAGAAGGAGAGATTAGTCGTAGGCAGTGCATTTTTATTTCGATCGCTATCATCTTGAACGGATCAATCAAATGCTTCTCATTTTTCGAAATAAGATTCTATAAATATACTATAATTGATTCGAAACAGAGCAAAAACCTATGGCTATTTCAAAACCTGCATCTGAGATTTATACTCTCCTGAAATTGTTCGCTATCATTTTCATACCATTATGTGTTCAAGGTTCCCCAAAGGAAAACGTTGCCTTGTTTGTGTTCGGAGATTCTCTATTTGATCCTGGCAACAACAAGTACCTCAATAGTTCTGCTGCTCCTGCTTTGTCTAATTTCTGGCCTTATGGGGAAACCTTCTTTAACCATCCTACTGGAAGGTATTCGGACGGTCGAATAATTCCAGACTTCATTGGTGAGTAATTTAGAGCCCGTTTCACATAGCTCAATTTAACGTTAAAATAATTACTCTTACATTTTCTTAACAGCTAATTACATGAAGCTGCCACTGGTTCCACCGTACTTGCAGCCGGGTAATCGTGAATTTATGGATGGTTTTAACTTTGGGTTTGGAGGAGCTGGTGCTCTTGACGAAACTCGTCCTGGAATTGTATGTGTTCTTAATTTGGGTGCTTTACTCCAATCTGTCTCAACAGTGAATTGTTCTTATGTTATTTTCATTACATGGTGGTTT
>CAODLS013289775.1:0-10397 GCA_948243855.1 Flueggea neowawraea | reverse complement strand
TCAACATTTTTTTAAGAAAAAAACCCACAGACACAAATTATTTTTCTTATCTCAACATAAACTTGATTATTAAACTACAACTGTTAGGTTATCAAATTATCGATATCCGTTATTGTACGAGAATTTAAAGGTGCTATTGTACGATTAACAACCTAGATTTAATATGGAGAACTTCAATTTATTTGGGTCATTCATGTTAATTAATAAGATTAGTCAATCCAAATTACATGAAAGACCAAACCAAATTAGTTGAAATTTTCAAAATTAAATATGGGCCATTGCGTATACCAATAGCACCAATTGTCCCTCATGTAACTGATGCCCAAATTATCTCTCATAATAAAGTCATTTTATAGTACATTGTCTTGAATTAAAACAAGTAAGACATAAGCATTACCTAAATTTAAAGGGATTAAGGATGGTTGTGGCCGTGGAAATAGTAAGACGGTACCAATTGCGATATGCACAGTCATGGCTTCTGTACGAAAAGCAAATCTCACCACACATAAAATAACCATTATTATATAACTAAAATCAAGATATACTTACCAAATTAACACACTCAAAGTGAGAATTTACTTCACTATACCTCCAATTGCTTGTCCATAAATGGAATCTTTCTTTTCTCTTCTCATCCATTCTTAGCTTTTTTTCTTTCAAAAAAATACCATTGGGGATAGGCATGTGCGGAATGTCACACCTCAAAACGACAACAATAGAAAGAACTGTCGTAGTACTGAACCCTATCTCCGCTCAAATTTTTGCATCTTACTCTTTACCTTTGCAAAACTCAATGAGCTTAGCTTGATCTACATCTCAAGGTAGGTTTAATTCTCTCGTTTTAGTAACTATTTGCTTCTTCACCTTCATGGTGATTATGTAATTTTCAAAGTACCCTTTTTTTGTTCTTTTTATCTAGAGTTGGCTTCAGATGCTTTTACTTTTTATGTTTTCTTGATATTATTTGGATGCAGCTTCAGGTTCTTGGCTTTGATATATAGTAAAGAAGAAGCTAAGCTCTTAGGGTGCAATACTCTTCTCTAGGCTTCTATTTGAAGAAAACTTCCTTTCTGTTTTGTTTGTCTCAATTTTTAGATTGTAAAAATGTCCATTCCTTTCAAGAACATTAATTTTTTTATTTTATTAGTTATGAAACCATCAGTTTTTCTTTCACTGGTGAAATTTTATACTAGTCTTCTAGCTGATTATGTTTTTCTTTCTATTTCAATTTCTTGCAGCAAGATCCAATCTTGATAGTGCCAATTTATGACACTTCCTCCCCAGAATTAAAAAGGGCTTCTTCCATTTTGCTTTACCCTAATTTTTGGGTAAGATGATTTGATTAATTCTTCCATTTCTTCTTTATCATACTTTGCATGTTTATATTTTCACATATATATCTTTAGCTCTTTCATATATATGCAATGGGTTGTTTTGCGTGAAGGTTCTTCTGAATTTTTGTGTGATTGGAATAAAATGACAAGAAAGAAAATCCAGATCAAGAAGATTGACAACAGAACTGCAAGGCAGGTGACATTTTCAAAAAGGAAAAGAGGGCTTTTCAAGAAAGCTAATGAACTCTCAACTCTCTGTGATGCTGAGATTGCTCTCATTGTGTTTTCATCTGCTGGGAAGCTTTTTGAGTACTCCAGTTCAAGGTTAGTACTTGTAACTCAATTCTTTTCCAAGTATCTTATTATTTTGTACCTAATTTCTGCTTTATGAGGTTATTAATGACATCATTTAACCACGTTTGGAAGTTTTATAGTACATTCATCTTGTTAGAATCTTTTGGTTTCTGAAGTAATAAATTTTTTTTCTCCTACACGATCAAGAGTGAGGGTACAAGAAGAAACTACACCTTTGAAAGGTGTGTATGTGTGTGTAACCATGAAGGATTAGTTGAGGTCGTACGTTGATGCTTGCTCTTTCTGGTCCAAATTAGATTATACTGAGTTATAGAGCTTATGCTAGACAAACTTGGTGTTGATTTTCCCGTACTCATTGCTAACTAGTAATAGTACATATTTAATGAGTTGTAGAGCTTGTGCTAGAATTTTTTTTCTTTCTGTAAGTCATTTTGTTTGATCCTACTGGAAATCGAACTCATAAATACTTTGACTCTGACTCTAATGCAATGAACTACGTAGCTATTGGTTGTGCTACACAAACTTAGTGTTGATTTTCCTTCTCTAATCTCTACTGAGAAGTTCTTTGATGTTGTTCACTTATTTTGTTATGTCTATTGTACCATATTGTTACCATAAAATATAGGGACACAGATAACCAAATATGAAGAAAGTCGCCAATTAACAGATACTGTTATGAACTGAGGTCTCACGAAATGGAAGATCCTGTGATTATCCAAAAGGCTAACCATTATCTATGGTACTAAAGTCATATTCAATAATGTTAAAGGGATGTTCCACCGCAAAAAAATTACAGAATGATCATAATATCTGCACATGGAAGATGATAATCAGTTATAAGAAATGCAATATTGTTTCTCAAATTAAAGTAATCTTCAGTTATATGTTTCCGATTTTATATTCAAAACTTTCTTTGTATACATTAATAAATTAGTTAAAAATTCATATTTTATTTGAAAAGGAGAGGTTATAATTACGATAACAAGATTTTTGTTTATACAAAATTTTGTATCAGTAAACCTGACACGCGATTCTTTGATAACATTTCAATAAAAATTTTGATATTAAGTTCAGCTGATCAATCAACAATCTTATAATGATAAATTGAGCATTTCTATTTACATTGTAATCTTATTGTCGTCTTGATTTCTGAAGTAAGAAATGATAAATTAGTCGTGTAATATCTATAAGAACACAGCCATATACTTTTGCTACCTATTTTTCTTATGACTTCCTTAATTATAGCTTATAATTATGAGTCCTCTTCTCACTTTAACAATGAATTCAGTTACAGTTTGGGTTTGTTACAATACAAGAGCTACAAGAACAACATGGATCTAACCTCTAACTTCAAAGCAATCTGAGCTATTCATTAATTTGCAAAAAAATTGACGATTACTCTACACGTGGACAGTTCAGATTATTTGGAAGTTTAAATTCAAATATTGATCATAGCCCGTAAAGTCCTTTAACAACTAGATTTTAGGATACACTTAAGTTTCATAGGGTAATGAAAACGATGCTATAAAAGGTAGATAACCGCCTATGAATTAAACATTAACGGATTCTCTCCTTCTTAACAAGTTTCTATATGATTTACTCACCTTTACATATCACCAATATCCATAGCATTTTGCATTACCAATTCATGTTTTAAGATTCTTGCAACAAACTAGTAATTTAATTATGTACCTAATTTTAGATCACATTTATGAGGTCTCATGCATTGCTTTAGGAGTGTTAAGTTTTTTTCTTCTTTTTTTTTTTCTTATTATGAGTGTTAAGTTTATTAGCCATTTCCGTAGAAGTCCAATGTAATTGTTGTAGAAACTCTTACAAATAAGTGGCATAAAACCTGTCTTTAATAATGTTAGTATGACTATAACCATTAAAAATAATCAAACGTACCTAAAAGAATATAAGAATTCATATAATTACTGATTCAAAGTTGCATGATTAATTTATTACCACCGAAACTAATTCTATGAAGATATTTTGAGTTTTAAAAAATTAATAAAGAAAAAAGAAAAAAAGAAAAAAAAGGATCTTGATTGACACATTTTCATTTTTTTAATTTAAATATTTATGTATGTTATATATCAACAATATTTTTTAATAAGTCATTGTATTTGTTGTTATCGAAAATTGAAGTCTCGACACCTTGTGCTAGAGATGAATCTAGTACTGATGCACATATTACAAAATTTGCTAATTTTATTGGTACATATAACAAATATTTCCATGTTTTTTTCATTTTTTTTTTCAAATGATTAACTACGCCCTTCAATATTTAATTCAAGGAATTTTTTTTTCTCTTACAATATTTGTCGTGCAATATTTTATGGATGGTAGAGTCATATTAATTTGTGGTTTTATAACCGAACTTAATTTCTTGATGGATGGTAGAGTCATATTAATTCGTTGTTTGCTGCTGAACATTTTGTTCAAAAAAATTTAGGGAAGAACCTACACATTTTTACATTTTTGTTATTTTCAGTTTATAATTAGTCAATTAGTATCGTTTGGTAACACTTATAAAAAAAATTCTAATGGAAATGAATCAAGAGTGTATCTCAAGACTCGCCAATGTAAAGTTTCAGATAGCTAGTATATATCAAATTAAATAACTTTGAATTAAACATAAAATTCCAATAATATTTATATTATACTCAAATAACTTTGAATTAAACATAGAATTCCAATATATTACACACAATATTAATGTTTTATCTGATGAAAAAAATCTTCAATAATGTGTTTTTCCTATGATAAATACATATTTGTAGGTACTAAACAATAGATTTGAACTTCTGTGCTATTTGCTGAAAATTATAGAACTGTTAATTTAAAAGAAAATATATGTCACTGTCCAAGGGTATCAAATTAGATACCAATAATTCTTCTAAGCTCCAAAACTGAGAAATTCTTAGGGCAAGCTTAAACCATCTCCAACCAAAAACTCTATTATACAGTAACTTTTCACAAAAATACAGTATTTACAGTAAAAATATCTCAAACCCACAACTCTATTTCTAATTCTAAAAAGAAATATTATCTCTAAATCATATTTTCTACTATTATTTTTTACAAATTAAATACAAACTTAATTTTTCTTAATTATTAGTTAAATAAAATTAATTATACAGTTTGACAAAATAAAAATAAGATTAAAAAATAATTAGTGTGTAAACAGTGCTACGCCACATGTAGCGTGGAACTGTTCACACTCTTAAAAATAGAGCAGAGAATCGAACTGGGTTGGAGAGCCAACCCAGCGCAAATCTCTTGCAAAAATGCAACTCCAATGCTGGATTGGAGTTGCTGACAGTATACTTTTTTTTGGAAGTGAGCTTAGTAGATTTATCTCAAAGAGTTACGTGTGCACCTCATTTTGAGATATAATTAGTTGGCCTTCATTAATTTTTTTTTTCTTCGATAGATAGCTTTAATTCATTAAATATCTTTTGTGGAATATAGTTTTCTTTAAGTCATTTTATTTACTCTCATCAGAGATCAAACTCTTAATTCTTAGTGTTAGACTCTAATATTAATAAGCTACAAATTCATTAGTTTGAGAAATATAGTTAAAAACTAACCCTTTACAAAGTGAATTTAAAATATAATGACCTATTATAGAGGGGTTGGGTATGTGATGGAGATATAGAGAATAAGATAGATAAATAAGGATTAAATTCAAGTGTTTTCTGTTCTGGCTACTTTGTACAAAATTGAAATTGGTTCCCAATTATAAATGATAAATGAATACCCAAGTAGAGGTTTATATATATAATAAATGATTCCCATAATCCCTTATCATAGTCTAGTTGCATACCTCGAATCCTCCAATGTTAAAAAACTCGAAAACTATAAGCCGTACGAGGAGTTAAGGAAAGAAATACCCAAGTAGAGGTTTATTATACCTTAATTATTATTTATAGCTCATAGGTAATTTGGTGTAGGTTTTCCTGCTTAAGCTCAAGTATAGTTCTTTTTGTTAATCGGGCCATGGCTTGTATAGATGTCCGAGCTCTTTACTCTCTTGGTCTAACTCTTGATTGTGTGTTTTAAAGTTGGGAGTTTTACCCTGGTCTTGTCAGCCACTACTTTGGTGGCTTGGTCTAATAAAATTACAACTTATTGAAAAAAATCTGATCATATTATTTTTAAATGATGTACTAATACCATCTCTAATATTATCTTTATATTAATATTTTTTATCTAAAATTAAGAGTTTTGGCTCAAATTAAACCTCTAATACTCTCTTTATCATACTTTTTATCTTTAAAAATAACATAAACACTGTCTTTTACAAACTAATTCCAGAGAATAATACACATTCTTTATATTATATGACATTAATGATAGTTTAATTCTATTAGTTGAAACTATAATAAATAAAAATATAAATATAAAAAAAGATGTAAAATAATTAAATTTTTTTTTATAGAAACTAACAAAATAACATTAAATTTTAAAGAGTTGTATTAGAGAATAACTTTTTTATTATTCTATATAATTAAATAAATTTTTTATTTTCACTAAAATAATATTTTATAATAAAGAGCACTATTGGAGGTGCTCTAAGACTTTTTTATTTAAATTAAATCTAAATATAGTAATTTTAGTAACTTAGGATTGGGTGGTTATTTGACGTCCTCATACTATACACACTTGGAGTCAATTATAATGGGTTGTATTTAGCGGGCTTTCATGATTTTTTTTATCCACTCCTTTGTGAATTAGTTGATTAACAATTTTTTGATTTATCATAAAAAACGTATATTTTTTATATACTAAGTATTATACTTTTTATACTTTTATAATTATTTCTAAATCTATCATTTTAACTGATTTATTTGTTTTAAATAGATTAAATAGAAGTCAATTGTAAACTGATAGATTATTAAACTAGTATATTGTATAGTGAAAAAATAGATAGAATAAGCATGTTTTTTTAGAGCTGGATATGAATAGTAATATATTAGATGAAAATCATTTTAAAAAATATATATACGTTTTATGACATGTCAAATATTGTAAATATTAGACTATTTTTAATTGAGAAAATAATTTTATGTTTTCTATTTTCTGTTTTTTATTTTGTTTCTATTTTTAAAATAAAATAGAAAACAAAGAAAAATTTCTAGTTTTCTATTAACGAATTTTTTATTTTTTCATTTATGTTTTCTAATTTTCTAGAAAACAATGAAAAATTTTCTAACTAAACATGTCTTAATTTTTTTGTGTAAAGTTTATTAAGCTTAATCTAGAAAGAATTTTTTTAGGCCTCCATTGTATATATTAGTTAGGGCTAATCAATACAATATATACAACAGAAAAATGGACAACTTATATCACAATTGAACTGCAAGAACAAAATTGTAAAATAATAAATAGACATTAATCAATTTTTTTATATGTTGACATTAATTAGATTTAAAAGTTGTCAATGAAAATATCAGAAAATATTAGACATTAATTAGCAATCGTTCTTTTGAGTTTAACTATTAATTCTGAATTCTTGTTAATTAGAATGATATATTTGAAAATATTATGGTCTAAGCTATCAAATCTTGTTGAAAGTATGTGAAAACCATCGGGTTTCAAGATTTTCTCTTAGAGCACCTTTTTGTGGTTCAGATGGATAATAATATTACACGATTTATACAAAAAAAAAAAAGGTTCGTTGATATTTTAATGTCTCAGTGCATACATCCATACAGTTTCCACTCTATGAAACCTATGTATAACATTTTTTATGCACAGTACCATATTAGTAGAAGAATCAATTGACAAAACACGCTCTACTTTATGACCTTCTGTGACTTAACAGCAACAAAAAGAAAAATTAAATTGATTAGCAGTTTAAAATTTACTCCCATTTCACTTAAAAGTGCTCGAATTTCTTTGAATTTTATATTTGTTTCCTTGCATATTGCATAATTTGATTCAAGACAATGACTTGGAACACCTCTTTTGTGGTTGAAGTATAAGACAGGTGATTGACAGACACAAGCTGCATTCACAGAACCTTGACAAGTTGAATCAGCCATCTTTGGGTTGCAGGTACAACGCAATATTATGTATGCTTTTCTCATGTTCTTAAAGTTATTATCTGTGGATAAGTAATTAATTAATGGATAACCAATAATGATTCTAATCATCTTATTCAATAATATTAATCAGAGTTTTACTTCTGGATTCGAATGAACATTCAGATATGCCTTCTGCAGATTAATTTTATTTAGGATACTTGTTAATACAGTTTCGTATGTATTTGGAAAAATATATATTGGTACTGAACCATTTTGGTATTCTATATATTACCATACAAATATAAAGTTTTTGGTGCCACCAAAAAATAGTCTTGCACCATTTTATATTGATTAACGTTAAAAAAAATTTAAATAGAATGGAAGGCTAGGGTTTTAGGTAATGATTGGTATCATGAACAGTAAGCCATGAGTCATGCATTTTTTTTTCATTTTTATACAATTTATTTTTTCTGCACTATGAACTCTCATGAGCTCGTTCCAAAGATACCTACGGTTAAAAACAAGTGTGATAACCTCAAACTTTTCTTGATTCTGAGAAACTTCTTAGTTCTAAAAGCAAACTGTGATAGATGCTAAGGAAGAACAAATTTGGGATTCAGAGGACAAAGTTTGGTTATAAACAATCTACTTATGGGAAGAAATTGGGTGCTACAACAAAATAGGGGTTTGTTTGCATTCAATTTTCTAATATAAGCTTTGAAATAAAACTCTACCTATTATTTTGAGAGAATGCACAAGGATGTTTTGAATCATAAGACAGAAACAAGTCAAATTAATAATATTAAATAAAACAAACATTTATTAATGGGATTGTAACTCGTTAGTATTAGAGTCAATTTTAGCGTTGAGAGATAGTGGTCCGATGGGAACAAATAAAAATGACTTATAAAATATACAACAAACATTTTTTTTTGAAAATAATTGTATTCTAACTAAGTTATTGATATCATGGAAGTGGAATTTATTTTTTTCACGTCATGTTTCAAGTCCATCCATTTTCAGAATTAGCTGCAAGTTTTAACATAAATGCTTCTTATATTCTTCACTTGGTTCTGTAGGTGTTTGGAAGAAAATAAAAGTTTGTTTAATATTTCCTATGTAATTTTTATTTCATATTCAGAAATATAGTATTCTTTACTTGACCCTTGTATAGACTTTTGGACCTTAGAAATAGGAAACATGTGATTTATAAAATCTAATCCAAAATTTAAAAATTAAAGAAAATTGAATACTGTAAACAATAGCAAAGTATATTGATTAAATTCAATGTAGATTCTTTTTCTTATTTAATATTTCCTTTCTAACTAAACATGACCTGCTTACCAAAAAAAACCTAAACATCACCTTTTTTTCCTTTCTAGAACTTGCACCTCATTTAGAAGCCTACTTTGCTTTTAAATAGGATTGTAGCATTTTTTAGTGAACAGCAGTAAAATTATTTCTAAATACACCAATAGTTCTGCGGTGGTCTGAAACAAGTTATCTTGTGAAAATCTCTCTTTGTTTTCCAACACTAACTAATGCCACTTAATTTTTGAATTCAGATTTGACTCTGTATTTGCGTTATAGCAAGAGAGCAGAAGCTACGTTATGTTAAGTTGTCACACCCACCTCTCACAGGTAAGGTGACAATGTACTTTAATTAACCTGTTTCTTGTTTAAACTCATCTTGCTCTTACATCATATATAAACTGAGATAATAAGTCATATTCATTGTAATTCACAGCATAAAACCTCTCAAGTTTTTGTCCAAAATACAATCCATGATAACCAATGTATCAAAGCTTTCTAGATAAATACATATTTATTCTAGAAAGACAAGTTTCAACATAATATGAACAAAGCTCTACTCCTATTGTTGGTCCAACCTTTTCTAAGAATGCTGAAGACGATACTGCAATATGGCGTAGAATTCTTGTAGATGTTACGAATCTGGGGAGGAGGAGAGGGGGTGAGTATAAAACTCGTGAGTGGGCACATATACAACAAAGGGGGAACAATAAAGGGGTTATCATAATAGTATAATTATCCATTAACTCAATTCCATATCAATAGTTCAACATTTCTTTATTATAAAAGCCAACTCAACAATCTTAATTAATTATCAATTATTCTTCTCATTGCTCTTAGCAAATTCCTCTAACCATATCATATATGTTAACTAATAAAATAACAGTTCTAGAAAATAATGCAATACAAATAAAACATGAGATCTCGTATATCAATAGCTCAATAGCAAATTCTGGCATCACTAATCATATACCCATAATATACTGAACTGTTTTCAAGCTACTTGGATGCTAAAATGTAAATATAATCCACAGCTAGCATTCTAAGTCATGATCAATCCCAACCATCAACCTTAAGAGCTAAAATAGCATCTGGCTCAAAAGGGCTGAACTGACAGCCTTATGGGCTAAAATAGTACCTAGTACCATAAGGGTCAAACTGAAACTAGTTGGCCAACTGTATCAGATCCTTGGATCCCTCATTTCAAATCTCAAATCATTCAATCAGCAAAATCACAGTACAACACACTAGAGGAGTATGATCAATAATACAGTGTCACAGTTCAATAGTCCAACACATCTTATTATAAATGTCTACCATCAAAGTTAATCATTTAACCCATTTGACAGATGTATATTATCTTCTCATTGCTTTTGTTCAATGCATGAATGCCTTTAAAAAT
>CAODLS013289417.1:0-14001 GCA_948243855.1 Flueggea neowawraea | reverse complement strand
AAATTGTTGTAGAAGCAAAGAGAAGCAAGTGAGATCAGAGAGAAATAAATGAGAGAGTTCTCTGGTAGTTGAAATGAGTTATGACCGAAGAAAGGGTAGGTGGAGGGTATTTACAGACTCAATGGCTAAAGTGCCGCATTTCACGCAAAACTGCCCAGCTAGAATACAAAAACGTGTGCAGTAAGGGTTCTGCATACGTAGAACCATGCTCTATGTGGGTAGCATCCCATACAATGTGTGTAGATGACAAATCTGGAATCCCCTCGCTCTCATATCTACAATCTACGTGTGTTCCACCCCCTACTGTGTGCATAGAAGACATCAGCGTGCTCACAGTTCACACCCAAACGGTGATCAATGTGCGTTCCACTTCTATTGTGCGCGTAGAAAGCCTCAACGTGCTCACGGTTCACACTCAGACAGTGATCAACGTGCCCAAAAACTTTGCAAAACACACAGACAATCCTAAGCACGTTCACGGACAAATTCAGACCTCGACTACGTGCGTAGTACCCTGTACTGTGCACATAGGTGACCTCCAACGTACACTAAAACCCATGCACGTTCACGGTCAGACTCAAGCCTCGCCTGCGTGCCTAGTACCTAGTAGTATACACGTAGATGACCTCAATTGTGCATTACACACGCGGCTCAACATCCAAACACTCTCCAAACTCCAACTCTACCGGAATACTACTAGATTCCAGTTAGAACAGGCGGGATATTACAATCTCCTTCCAACATAGCATCAAAGCAAGAACAAACTTAAAGGTAATTTTGGATACTTGAAACTCTTGACAACAGTCTGCTTTCTCTTAATTTTTGGCACTGATGTTGATGGATTCTAAGAGAACTCAAAGAAAAAAACTTATAGAGTTATGTGTCTTATATATGCATGTAAACAAATTTGAGCAAACTTTGCGTCATTTGATAATTATACTCAAAATGGTAGGAACTGCCCAGGTTTTGGATGCAGTAGGAACAATCAGTTTGCATGGAAATTTTGAAAACTTTAGAGATGGATTTGGATGAGACTTAAAATATGAAAAGTTGTTTGAAATTATGTCGTATATAAGCCTGTAGAATATTAGGTTTATTGGAACATGATGGTATGAGTTAGAGTGGTTTAATTGAAGGCTGGTCATTTGAAATTATTCTGTTATGGTACTGAAACTTTAAAACATTTCTCAGATCATTTTATAGTGAATTAAAGGTTGAAATTTGTTAAAAATACATATTACATTTCTATTATATGATATTTAAATTTCATAGAAAAATAATTATATTTGCATGCTCAAAATTAGAGAACAAATAAGCTGTCCAGAATTGTGTAATACAGAATTTTGTTATCTCAAGGCTAAAATTCCTTTAGATATAGTTGGATCATTTGCCTTTTAATCCAAATGATTAAATTCATTCACAATAGAGAGTTAACATGATTTCATGTATTCAAAGCATCTCATACACGTGCATTGTATATATTTATAAGGTAGAGCAGGAATAACTTGAATATATGTTATAGGATCAAGAAACAATGAGAGAAAACCCTGGCAGGATAACGAGACATTCTATTTATCTTGAAAATGTGAGTATAAACTAGAGATTGAATTCAATATGTGTTAAGTGATTTGTGTTCAAATATGTGTTATTGATACAATTACTTTGAGCAAATGATGACTAATTGAATTTATGTGGTATATGTTATATGTTGTGGATCTTTTTAGGGTTTGCTATATGGATATGATAAGAATGCTTATTGTTTACATGGAATGGAATATTTTTAAATTTATATTGATTATCAAATGTTTTATATATTGATGCATTCATACTGGACTTAATAAAGACGTTGTGACTATCACGTTTTTGTATTTGCAAATTATATTCACAATAAGACCTACAGGTCATATTTCATATTAGAGACTTTCGAGTCATATTCATACTGGAGACCTTTGGGTCATAATCATATTAGAGACCTTCGGGTCAAATTTTCATACGGTGTTGGCCAGCCAATTACACAGTGGCATACAGGAATCCTGGGGCGATACATGGTTTGTTTGGTCGCAACAAATAAAATACAAGTTGATTGATTATTATTTATTGAATATTTGTGAATGTGTTTGAGTTTGATCTATGATAGCTTTGTTCATTGAGTTGCGACTCATATAAAGCGCAAATATTTGTCCAAGTTATTGTTGCTGGTAGATATTTTGTTTGGCTTGAGTTGAAGCTTGTAGATGACAGCACGAGTCACAGGTCGATCGACTGCAGTTCTAGACTCCTTTCTCCTCAGCATATGCATTTATAGTTAGCTGAGTTGTTTTTGTCTAATCTTGTAAATAGTTTAAATCTTAAAGAATATATGTGTATAGATGGTATGTTTATGACTTATAAATGATGTACATGGTATGGTTTACTAATGATATGTATATGTTTTAGATCTAATTTACATAATAGATAATGTATAAGGGTGTTACAATTAGTGTCACAAAAACGTAAAAAAATGACTAAAATTCGTATCTTTTGAAATAAATAAGCCATCATGTACTGTAAAATTTTTGATAAACCAAATAATTGTCAGTTTTGTACTATACTTTTATATGTAGTGTGTAATTTTTTATATAAATATTTAGTGATCACTTCAGAGATTGAAATACAATTTTTTTTTCACAATTAGTGATTTTTTAAGATTTAAATTTATATTTTTTTTCAAGATTTAATTTATGTTTAAACTCAACTCTTTTGACAGATTAAAGTTAACCAAGACGGTTAAAGTATGTTTTCGGTCTTCTTAGTTAAGTTGTTGATAGTTGAGAGATGAAAAATGAACACAAGAGATTTAAAGTGGTTCATCCAAACCATGCTTACATCCACTACCTAAGTTACTCACTTAGGATTTTTTCCAATCTACTATATCGATGATTGATTCTGGTTCAATCCAACAAAATCTTACAATAAGGTTGATTTCAGCTTACACCTCTAAAACTAAAACAAGGTTGATTCTTGACTCACACCTCTAAAGCCTAGCCTTCAAAGTTGATTTTGGCTCACACCTCTAAGGCCAACCTAAAGTTGATTTCTCGCTAGGTCCACACTCTAAATCCTTTACAATGTTATTTTTAAGACCAACGACAAATCTTATCCTAACTTATAATGTCTACAAATGAGAAATAAAGTGGTGGGATTTTGGTATAAGAGAATGAAGCAAAATACTTACAAACAAGGCTAATTTTGAACACCAAATGAAGAATTGTTAAGCTTTCTTCTGTCCTTCAAGCCTTTATTTGTAGTGTTTGAGGCACTCTTGAAGTTGATTTAGCCGTTGGAATAATATGGAGACACGTTAGAAATCAATCATGAAGCATTTTGTTGTTGACAGCTTCCACTAGTCGATTACCAAATCACTAATTGACTACCAGTTTCAGATTCACTTTTTTGTTCTTGGTTAGTCAACTATCCAACTTCACTAGTTGACTACCCAAGTCACATATCCATTAAATGATTGTTGTATATCACGTGAATGTCATTTCGAGTCAATTTGAGCAATCATGTTCTTCATTAGTCGATTATCTATTGGATCAAGAGTGATCAACATTAAGATCCTTTCATGTTTTGATGATAAAAAAAGGTTTTGATGAAGTGCAAAGCATTTGACTTGAGGTGGAACATATTAGAAAGCTTGGAATTGCGAAACAAGGCTCTAGAGGTGCTTAACATGCGTTATATGAATGCCAACGTACGTAAACAAAAGCCAAAATACAAACAAAAGCCACTGAAATGCTGAAGGAGCAAATAACGTATGTTACCTATTCCTAACTTAAGTTAAGGATAAAAGCAATGTACATTAACCAAAAATAACATACGTCATTTGGAAAGAAACATGATCAACGTACGTCAAAAGAAGAATAATGTACGTGAACTGGAAATCAACATGATCAATGTACGTTTTGAATGGTTCAGAAGACTCCAACAGCTAGTTTCACTTTACCAACGGTCATATGGCATGAGAATGCTATAAATACATCAAGGAATGGCATAAAAACGTGGATGATCATATGGTTTCAATTCCCAAACATTTTAATCATTCCATCAACCCCAAAACACCAAATCCAAGCTAGAGAGAAGATCAAGAGCATCAATCAAACACATGTACTCCTAGCATAGTGCTTTCATATTTTTGTATTCATTTTTAGAGTGGGAAAAGGTTTGTTATGAACCTATAGAAAACAACATTGTATGGCTTTAGAGATTTGAGCCGAGAATCAATCTTGGGTAGGCTTTATAGGGATGAGCCGTAATCAACCTTGTTAGCTTTGGAAGTGTGAGTCGTAATCAACCTTATTGGCCTTAAAGGTGTGAGCCACAATCAACCTTGTTGTAAAGTTTTGTTGAATTGAGCCAGAATCAATCTTCGATATAATGGAAATCCTAAATGATACTTAGGTAGTGGACGTAGGCATGGTTGACCGAACCATTATAAATCTTGGTGTTGTTTTCTCTCTCACTTCAACTCGCTTCCACTCTCCAAACTCAACCAAAGCATAGACTGAAAATTCTCCAACAAGTGGTATCAGAGTGAGGACTCCTTTTCAACAAGACTTAACAACCTTTGAGAAAAGATCCTATATCAATGGAGATGCCAACTTCGATACTATCATTCTAATGCTTTCAATTCTCTTCATTTATTATTTCATTGATATTTTTTTGATTTAAATAGGGAGAGAAATGTTGTTTACAAAATATTTTAAATGATGCACAAATTGTTTTCAAAAGGGGGAGTTAAAACCAAAAGAATTTCTTTTAATAAGTAAATTGTTTTTTATTAGGGGAGTGAAAATTTTATTTTTTTTTACATGATCACATATTTTTTTTAATGATCCTAACTTTTTGACAAGGATAAAATGCTTGGTCAAATATGTTGCCTTTTTGTAGCACTTAAATTCTTGAAAGTTTTGTCATCATCAAAAAGGGGAGTATTAGTGTGTGTTTCATGCATATTTGTATTAGCATTTTAATATTGTTTTGCATGCATTATGTTGGTATTTCTGTGTTTTTATGTTAGTTTGTGTTTAAATTGGTTCAGGGACTGATGTGGTATAAAGGGGCTGGATTTGGAGCTGTTTTGTGCGAAAAGTGGATTCTGGGTGCTTACTACACGGCTATGATGAGATGGGCAGTCTGCAATTGTGCAAAAATATGATGTGGAATCACTTATTCTGAATTCTAAAGACATTAGGACTTGGCCCAGCATAAGAGGAAGGCCCTAGTTTATTCGGAGGATATTTTTGGAACAACAAAGCATTAGGGTTGCAATTAAACATATCATATAAATACTTTTAGATTAGAATTGGCACTTCTTCTTCTACCTTTTGGTTATTAACTTTTGTGATAGAACCCAGGAGTGAACAAAGACATCGATTCCTCTTGTGTTATTGCTTTTATTATGAGTTGCTAAATCTCTTTTCTAGTCAAGGTTAGTCGAGGTTGAACTTTTCTGAATTGTGAGGATTAATGTGTTAACTATTCTTGATTTATTCATATATTTATTTGATTCATGTTTTTCATTGTGTTAAAATTGCTTTGTTGATTGATTTGATTTCGACTGGTTGAATTGATTGACAAGGTAGTATTCTATCAGTTAGGTTGTAAATTCGTGATTGCAATCTGACAATAAGTGATAACTTATCTTAATTTAGGTTTGGGCCTCGATTATTGTTAAAGGAATTAAGTAATCTAGTTAAATGAATTGTGGTGTTCCGATTTCATTGGCTAGGGTAAGGTCTCTATAGTTCTTAGTGCTACCGATAGATTAAATCTTGAAGGACGTCTCAGGGGTTGTTTGTTGGTAAGAGAAGTAGTTTACAAGGCATCCTGGGACTACCAAAATGGTAAGTAGATATTGGTTAGTGAGTGCGTCACCCATAACTATGACTTGTCTATATGAGTAATTGAGATTAATCCTTCGTTCCTGTAATCAATTCGAGAAGTGATAACTTGATGATAACTTGACTAAGCCTTCATATCATTGATTTTGTTTAATTATTATTGCAATTATATTACTGCCATCTTTTATATGCAATCTCACTTTGTTTTCATTGCTCACAAATCATTCTTTAGAATTCTTTATTATTTACTATTTCTATTCAACATTTAGATTTAATTTAACTAGTCTTTGTGGATTCGACCCTACTCTACACTATATTCACATTTGTATTTTGAGTAGGTAATTTAGTTTGCTGGTTTGACACCCATCAAATTTTGGCGATGTTGCCGGGGATCAGTGTTTAAATTTTGTCTACCTGCTTTATTGTTTAATTTTTCTTGTTTGTTTGCATGCGTTCTTCTTCTGCAGGTGAACTTCAGTTTGATCCAAAAATAGAAAAGACAGCAAAGAGATTGCAAAAAGAGGCAAAGTTGCACAGAGCACAAGGATCCTCTTCAGAGCAGCCTTTACTTGGCTCGTATGTAGAGAACTTTGATTCCTCAATCGATACTGATTCAGACATCAACATGGATGATCAAAATTCTCAACGAGTCATCCCCCAACAGAGCAAACTTTGAGAGAGTTGGCCACCCCACCAATCGTCCAACATCCACTCTATATCTAGTATCAGCCCTTGCGGGTTCCTTTCGAAATGAAATTTGGGTTAATTCAACTTTTAACAAAGTTCCATGGTGTAGAAAATGAAGACCCAAATAAGCACTTGAAGGAATTCCACATTGCTCCAGTTTTATGCCGCAAGGTATCTCAAAAGATCAAACTAAATTGCGATCATTCCTGTTTTCTTTGGCTGACAGAGCAAAAGACTGGCTATTTTATTTACCTCCTGGTTCAGTTGATTCTTGGGTTTATATGGTGCGAATATTTTTGAAGAGTTTGTTTCTTGCCTCTAAAGCTACAAACTTAAGGAGAGAAATTTATAGTATCAAACAGAAGGATTCTGAGACTCTGTATGAATATTGGGAACGGTTTAAACAAATTTGTGCTAGCTGCTCATAACATGGGATTTCTGAACAACTCTTGATTCAGTATTTTTATGATGGGTTGCTTCCATTAGAGAGGACGATGATGGATGCAGCTAGTGGGGGTGTAATAATCAGTAAGACACTGAGGGAAGCACGTGAGTTGGCCTCCGTGATGGTTGCCAACTCTCAATAGTTCAGTACAAAGTCAAAATTCAATTTGAGGCGAGTCAATGAGGTAACTGTCAAATCATCTGGTACTAGAATTGATGATATTACTAGTTTGCTGCAACAAACAGTCTCTGTAGTGAATAATTGGCCACCAATCAAGGACAATAGCCATTGAAATCTCAAATATGTGGGATATGCGGCATACAAGGGCACTTTACTGATTCTTCTCCTTCATTCCAATATGAGGATAGTTGGGCTCAACTCAATGTCGTGAACAACTTTGGAGGACAACAATAGAGAGGGTATGACCCTTACTCGAATTCATACAATCCGGGGTGGAGGGACCATCCTAATTTTAGGTATGGGAATGGGTCACAACCTAACAACTATCAATAAGGTCAGTCACGTCAACAAGCTCAATCAAATAATAGTGGGCCACCATTAGAGGAATTGGTGAAAACTTTGGTGACAACAACTCAAGAAATAAAGCAAACAAATCTGTAGTTGCAGCAATTTCAACAGAAAACAAAGGCTAATGTTGAAGATTTAACCAATTCAAGCAACTAGCCACATCGGTCAAACGGTTGGAGAATCAGGGACGTCTCCCATCTCAACCAGGCAAGTGCAATCACTTTGAGGAATGACAAAGAGGTTCAAAGTTCTGACAGAAAAAATGATAGCTCTCGTCATGGTTATGTACCTGTAGTTGCAACAATTTCAACAGAAAACAAAGGCTAATGTTGAAGATTTAACCAATTCAAGCAACTAGCCACATCGGTGAAACGGTTGGAGAATCAGGGACGTCTCCCATCTCAACCAGAGGTGAATCCATGGCAGAATGCAAGTGCAATCACTTTGAGGAATGACAAAGAGGTGAGGTTCAGAATTCTGACAGAAAAAATGATAGCTCTCATTATGGTTCAGAGTTCATAGATCATTGAAACAGAAACACCGACCCAACCTGCAGTTTATGTACCTGTACACTCCGAGAAACCCCTATTCCCTCACAGGTTGGCTAAGAAGCAGAAGAAAGTGGAAGAAGATAAAGAAATTCTAGGCACTTTTGAAAAGGTGGAAATCAATATTCCACTCCTCAAGGCAATCAAACAAATACCCAGGTATGCCAAATTTCTTAAATAACTTTGCACTAACATGACTAAATTGAAAGGAAATGAAAGAGTGAGCTTGGGAGAAAATGTATCAGCTGTGTTGCAAAAGGAGCTACCTCCCAAAGAAAAGGACCCAAGTATGTTCTCTATACTGTGTAGAATATGGAATGTTGGATTTGAACAAGCCATATGTGATTTAGGAGCGTCAATTAATGTGATGCCTTTATCTATTTATTCGGCTCTAAATTTTGGTCCTTTGAAACACAATGGGGTAGTGTTAACTCTCGCTGATAGGTCTAGCATTTTTCCTGAGGGTCTTCTTGAAGATGTGCTAGTACAATTGAATGATTTGGTGTTCCTCGCTGATTTTTATATGTTGGATATGGAAGAAGATGGTGCACCACATTCTAGTTTGTTAATTTTAGGAAGACCATTCTTAAAAACTACTAGAACTAAGATTGATGTTCATAATGGCACTCTCACAATAGAATTTGATGGTGCTATGATTAAATTTAATATTAGTGATGCCATAAAATATCCTTCTGATTACTCTTCCATTTATGCTATTGATGTAATTGAACCACTAACCGAGACAATGGTAGAGTTATATTTAGATGATCCTTTGCAGGTTGCTATATCAGGACATCTTACAACAGCGGCATTAAAAGACTTGGAGCTTTCATGGATTCCAAAATCCCATTTGTCTGAAGCTGTCCATGATCTTGAGACATTCAAATACACACTAGCTGAAGTGGCGTTTGTGAGCTTGCCCAATTCGGCTACAAAGCTACAGCCTTTTGTGATCAAGCCGTCAGCACTAGAATTGAAGCCACTTCCTGAGCATCTTAAATACACTTTCTTGGGTAAGGAATACAATCTTTCAGTCATTATTTCCAACAAACTCAGCTTGGTAGAGGAGGACATATTGCTAAGAGTGTTAAGAGATAATAAAAAAGCAATCGGGTGGATCATCACCGACATAAAAGGTTTGAGCCCCTCTATTTGTATGCATAGAATATTGTTGGAGGATGATTGTAAACCTTGCAGGTATCCCCAAAGATGATTAAATCCACCAATGATGGAAGTTGACAAAAAGGAGATATTGAAACTCCTTGATGCATGAGTCATTTATGCCATATCTGACAGCCAATAGGTAAGTCCTACACAGGTGGTACCTAAAAAGACTGGTATCACTGTGATTGAAAATGAGCAAGGTGATTTGGTTCCTACTCATGTTCATAATGGTTGGAGAGTTTGTATAGATTATAGAAAATTAAATGCAACAACTAGAAAAGACCACTTTCCACTCCCTTTTGTAGACCAGATGCTTGAGCGGCTTGTCGGTCGCTCTCATTATTGTTGTTTAGATGGATACTCAGGTTTTCATGAGATTCCAGTGGCTCCCAAATACCAAGATAAGATGACCTTTACATGCCCCTTTGGCATTTTTGCCTACAGGCGTATGGTGTTTGGTCTCCGCAATGCACCGACCACCTTTTAGAGATGTATGGTGAGTATCTTTTTGGACTATGTGGAAGGCATCATCGAGCTATTTATGGATGATTTTACTGTTTATGGTGACTCTTTCACTTCTTGTCTTGAAATTTTGAGAAAAGTGTTGAAACGATGCATTGACACTAACCTTGTTCTTAATTATGAAAAGTGTCATTTTATGGTTGATCAAGGCATCATTTTAGGACAAATTGTCTCTGCTAAAGGAATTTAGGTAGATAAATCTAAAATTGATGTTATTCAATCTCTGCCTTATCCCGCAAATGTGTGGGAAGTTCGTTCTTTCTTTGGACATGCAGGTTTCTATCGGAGATTTATCAAGGATTTATCCAAAATCGCACATCCCTTGAGCAACCTACTGTAAAAAGATGCCCCATTTGAGTTTGATAGTGCTTGCAAACACGCCTTTGATCTTTTGAAAGAAAAATTGACCCCTGCCCCAATCTTGAAAGCACCAGACTGGAACCTGTCGTTTGAGCTGATGTGCGACTCTAGCAACTTTGCAGTAGGGGTTGTTCTTGGTCAACGAATTGGACGTTATTCACATGTCATAAACTATGCATTGAAGAAGCTTGATGGAGCTCAAACAAATTACTCCACAACTGAAAAAGAGCTCTTAGCAGTCGTTTTTGCCCTAGAGAAATTCAGATCATGTCTAATGGGGAAAAAGGTGGTAGTGTACTCAGATCACACTGCATTGCGCTATTTAATGACCAAGAAGGAAGCAAAACTAAGGCTTCTCCGGTGAATTTTGATGCTTCAAGAATTTAACATTGCCATTCGAGACAAGAAAGAGGCAGAAAATGCAGTGGCAGATCACCTCCGTAGATTGGCAAACATTCCAGCAGATAAAATGGAACTTAAAAATTAATTTACAGATGAGAACTTGTTCGCAGTAGTCACGTCATGGCCATGCAGTGACCCTTGGTATGCAGATTTCGCGAATTATCTCAATTCGAAGGAATTTCCTGAAGGAAGCACTCGAGCCCAAAGACATAATCTGAAAAGTGATGCAAGATACTACATCTGGTATGATCCTTACCTTTGGAAGTGTTGCTCATATCAAATCATCCGCAGGTGAGTTCCTGAAACTAAAGTTTCTTCTACTTTGCAATTTTGTCATTCCTCAGCTTGTGGCGAGCATTATGGACCACAACGAACAACAAGAAAGGTATTGGAATCAGGTTTGTACTGGCCACACATCTTTAGAGATTCTTATCAATTTTGCAAATCATGTGATCATTGCCAAAGGAGTGGTAATATTGGTCGTAGAAATGAAATGCCCCTTACCCCTATTCTTGTATGTGAAGTTTTTGACGTATGGGGGATTGATTTTATAGGACCTTTCCCATCTTCTTTTGGTAATTTATGCATTGTTCTTGCTGTTGACTATGTCTTAAAATGGGTTGAAGCCAAAGCCACCCGTACTAATGATGCTAAAGTTGTTATAGATTTTGTCAAGTCAAACATTTTTGTCAGGTTTGGCACTCCGAAAGCAATTATCAGTGATCGTGGTACGCATTTCTGCAACCAAGTAGTGGAAGCTTTGTTCAAAAAGTATGGTGTCACCCATCGCACCTCCACCACTTACCACCCACAGACAAACGGACAAACTGAAGTGTCCAATAGGGAGATCAAGCGTACACTGGAAAGAACTGTAAACCCAAGTTGAAAATATTTGAGTTTTCGGCTTGAAAACGCTCTCTGATCATACATGACAGCTTACAAAAATCATTTAGGTATGTCCTTATATCGATTAGTTTATGGTAAATCATGTCATCTTCTTGTTGAACTTGAGCACAAGGCATTTTGGGCAGTTAAGCAATGCAACATGGATTTCGAAGAAGCTGGTCAACAACGAAAGTTGCAATTGCAAGAACTTGAGGAGGTTCGTAACAAGGCTTACCTTAATGCAATGATCCACAAAGCAAAGACGAAATCTTTCCATGATCACCACATTATTAATAAGTCTTTTTCTACAAGTCATAAAGTCCTCCTTTTTTATTCAACTCTTAAATTGCATGGAGGTAAGTTATGCTCTAAATGGACAGGCTCGTTCTTAGTTACTAATGTTTTTCATCGTGGTACAATTGAGATACAAAGTTTAGCTACTAGAAAAACATTCAAGGTTAATGGTCGAAGGTTGAAGCCTTTTTATGAGGGGTTCAACCCGCATACGATAGACGTAATTTACCTCGATGATCCAACTGGTTCCATGTAGAAATTCACCCCTGTCCAGCTAATAAGACGTTAAAGAAGCGCTTCTTGGAAGGCAACCCAAGCAAATTTTTCATTAATGCATTTTCTTTTATTTTTGTTACATTTTTAGTTTTTGTTCTTCCTCTTCATGACCTACAATTTTTGCTTCTTTAGTTTTATTGCTTTAAATTGTTGTGTCAGTGTGTAGGCAAATTCGTGGTGGCCAATATTTTTTTTTATTTCAGGTTAATATCGCAAGAAATAAGTGTGGGGAGGAATTTTGTGTTTTGATTTTTTTTTCTGATGGAGATTGGGCCATAAACGATGTGGTTTCAGTGTTTCTAACTCTTTTAGGACTTCCAAAACACGAGTTACGAATTCAGAAGTGCGTGTCTAAGGAGCCAAGTGCAAAACGCTCCGTTTTTTACACTTGCTGGAGACTCCTTCCCTTCCAGCCACCACCTCAGCAACCCTCTTCCTGATCATCAAACAGAGAAGCTTTCCTTTTTTCTCTAATCTTATTCTTGATATTGTTTTTCTTTACTTATCAACATTGAGGGCAATGTTAGGATTAAGTGTGGGGAGGGAATTGTTTGTTTTCATTTCATATTGTTCTTGCATTTATTTGTCTCTCTGTTTCTGTTTTTAATTTACTTAAATGCATTTTATCACATCCTGTTGCATTTTGTTTTTATGTCAGTTTCAATCTATTATTGTGAGGTCATGCCATGATTGTTGTTTTTCATATAGTTTTAGGATTAAATAAACATTATTCTGCATTTGTTTGTGTGTAAACCGTGTTTTTCATTAAGCCTTGATAATCCGGTTTTTCAAAAATTATAAGACTTCTTTGATCTCTTTTCAAACCCATTCTCATCAAAAACTTGGATTTCTATGTACCTTAAATTTAGGCCTGAATAACCTCTAGTACTAGAACGAAATAGAGTTAATAGCTAGATTTACACACAACCTTTGGTGCGAATTTTGAGACATAAACACTTTAATTTCTTGATGTGTGACATTCATAGTAGGACCCTACTGAGATTTGTTGTCGAGTACATTCTGAAGACCACACCATTTCAATTGAGAAAGACGTGTATTTAAATTTTTATTGTTGTTGCATTAACTTTGTACATTTGTTATGGCAATGTATCACTTGTTCTCATTACATTCTCTCAACTTATTAACCCACATTTCTAGCTCCATTACAAGCCAATGTAAAGTCCTTTTTTATCAGTGTTTTTGGTTGAATTTTATTAGTGGTTACGATTTGACTTTATGCCAAGTCTTGGAAAGCCTTGCTATGAATGAGAACGTAAATTCTTCAACTAGATAGTTGACAGATAGAGTTAAACTTGTAAGGGTGTGAATTTGGCTATCCCTTTTGGGGGCACAGACAATTCCCTTTTAGGTGATTTTCGACTATCCTGACGATAGTTTTGTTCTCGCTTAAATTTTTGGTACATGTTGATTTAGGTTGAGATTAGACGTGGGGATAGAAATAGTGATTTGAGGTATATTCTTTTACTTGTTTTTGGATTATCAAATGCTTGAAGACAAGCATAGTTTAAGTGTGGGGAGATTTATTAGTGTGCATTTAATGCATATTTGTATTAACATTTTAATATTGTTTTGCATGCATTATGTTGGTATTTCTATGTTTTTATGTTAGCTTGTGTTTAAATTGGTTCAATGACTGATTTGGTATAAAAGGGCTGGATTTGAAGCTGTTTTATGCGAAAAGTGGATTCTGGGCGCTTACTACATGGCTATGACGAGATGGGCAGTCTGTATCTGTGTAAAAATATGACGTGGCATCACTTATTCTAACTTCTAAAGACATTAGGATGTGGCCAAGCTTAAGAGGAAGACCTTAGTTTATTTGGAGGATATTTTTGGAACAGCAAAGCATTAGGGTTGCAATTAAACATATCATATAAATACTTTTTAGATTAGAATTGGCACTTCTTCTTCTACCTTTTGGTTATTAACTTTTGCGACAGAACCCAGGAGTGAACAAAGACATTGATTCCTCTTGTGTTCTTGCTTT
>CAODLS013288578.1:0-10941 GCA_948243855.1 Flueggea neowawraea | reverse complement strand
TCAGGGTTTTCATTTCTTGACATTGACAAAACAATAACAGATGCTATAATCTGAGCCACATTGACAAGTAACTCTATAGAAATCCATAAACGTGAATTCAATGGGCTTGCACGCCATTGACCATGTCCATCGCCTCTGCTTGTAAGTGTGGAATTCCTCGAGTTCGATCTATTGTTGAAGGATGGAAGAGTTTGATAACTAGAGCCCTGTCTACTACTTGACGGTGTATCTTCATGCTGATGTGAGTCCATTTGAGGATGCTGATAATCAAGTGATGAGCTCAAAGAAGTATCATCATTTCTTGATACGTCAATTATGTGCTCAAGCTCACTTTGAGAATCCATCCGCTCCATCAGCAAAGGATATTGATCAATTCGGCTGTTTCTATTTGCTTCAGATGTAACATCCATCTAAGTCCAAAAACCAGCTTAGAAGGTGTGAGGGCATAGGACCACAGTAGCTTAGCTTTCAAAATTCTCTATACACTTGCTTTGAAAATTGAAATATCTTCTTCTTTACCCAACTGGCTATAATCTTCAATGAGCTTTACAAAGCACCTCATGAAAACTGTACACAACTAACTTAAAAAGTGGCTTTCGTTTCCTATCTACAAGCTGCCACAAAATCAGATCTAGTATTAATTTCTTATTCTGTGAAATTATGCTTGATCATCCAGTGATGCATAAAAAAGAATCCTAATATACCCATATCAGACCTACAAACAGTAGCATAATCAAAGAAAGTGCCATTCTACCATATATGATACATATATTAGAAAATGGTTTGTGGCATACACAAAAATGGATGAAAATTGTTTCTTAATCGATAAAAGACATTAACAGACCAATCTTGATAAAGCTAAAACAGAAATTTTAATGCTCCCGTAGTTTGAAATCAAACTTAATCAAATTCTATCATTTTTGAAAAGTCATAGGAATGCAAACTTCATTAAGTGGTAGTTCACATTCTCTTTCAGGATAATAAATACACGAACAAGCAAAAGAGATCCATGGAATAGTTAATCCATAGAGAACAAATTCAGAGGGTCAAAGACATGAACACGAGCATCCATAAACGCAGAACCCATAATTGGAAACATGAGAATAACAGCTTCCACAAAACAATTTCACCTAAAGACTGAAGCTTTCTACTACTATTGATCAACTGCCATGAATTCCACAAACCCACAAATGATTTTTACGAATTAAACTACACAGAATTATAAATAGCAGAAAACGTAATGACCCAGACGAGAAATGATTGAAATAACAACTAATAAGATTGAAAAAGAGGAAATTTGAGGACCATACCATTCTTATATAGAAAGCTGATGAATTGCAGAGATAAAACAGTATTACAGAAAGGTCTTGAAGCACACTCTCTTCACTTTTCTTTCCTTCATATTCTCGAGAAAATCTAGAGTCAGCCCTTCTGCTCACGCCCAGTCTCCTTTGTCAGAGACATTGCAGCTTCCTTTTTCTAATTTTTTACATATTCTTTTTGCGTTATTCTTTTCTTTTCATTTTTTTTTCTTGTTGATTTGTGTTCTGGTTTGAGGTGAAAAGAATTAGAACCGTTAATTTTCTCTGATCAACGGTGGTTGGTAGCATTAAAATGGGGTTTACAAATTCTTTATTCTCTATTAAATTGACAAATCATTTAATCATAATGAATGGATTAGGCTTAGAGGACCACAACGTCTCAACCTTTAAAAAACACAGGCCAGGGCTTTACCTTCAGACCAAGACAGATAATAATGGGCCTTGGAGGTCATTTTGCTACGGGAAAATGACATGTGTACACCTATTAGAAACTATTTACAATAGATTATACTTAAAAATTCACTTTCAACTAGAGAAATAATTACAATTATTTTTGCAAATGTATAGAGAAGGAACGTGCATTATAAAGCTCCTGCAATTAAGGAGGGAAAATCAATTTTGACAACTAAATATCAAATACATGCCTAAAAATTTGTAGATAAAAAAGGAAACATTTAACTAATTAACTACAAATACTTAAAAGATCTGCTCCACAAAATTAGGAAATATATATATATTTGATGTAAACGTTTCGGATGTAATAATTCTAATTTTATTTGTATTTTTTGAATTTGTTGTATTATTTCGTCTCTCTCTTAATATATATATAGTTTTTGATAGTATTTTTTTATATTAATAATTCTAAGTTTATTTGTGTCTTTTGGATTTGTTGTATTATTTCGCCAATATTGATTTATTACTTGAATGATATAATTTCTAAACCTGTATACATAGTACACCACAAATAATACTACAACATTTTATTGATTAATTGTTATATATGTACCACTGATAATAATGCTAGAAAATAAAGTTATTAAACCACTTTTTTTAATTAATGTCTCTCTCAATGTCTTACATACACTTATATTTGTGTGGTTGACTATTGTCATTCAATATCCTTTGAATATTCTTTGAAAATAAATAATAATGTTCTTTGAAGTTACACATGATTTCAATATTAAGTAAATAATAGTCCAATAAACCTTAATAGAAACTAAAAACCCAAGGTCAAATATATATATATATATATGTGTGTGTGTGTGTGTGTGTGGAGAGGGACAGGGGGAGACAAAGAAAGAGAGAATATATTAGACGTGTATATATATGCTCGAGCATACTCCTATTTGTTTCAGAAGACAATATTCACTTAATATATGTTCAATATCCCCTCTCTCTCTCTCTCTCTCCCTCCCTCCCTCACTCCTTATATATATATAAAAAAATATTATAAATATCAAGTAAATAATAGCCCAATAACCACAACAACACAACAAAATAATGCAATATAATTGTTTCAAAAAAATAATGAACATAGCACAACAACATAACCAAAAAATCACTCAATAACATATCAATAAATCACTGATAGAGATAATATAAATTGAAACGACAATATAAATATCAAGTAAATAATACTCAAATAATCAAGGAATTAATTAAAATTAGAATAATATAGACTTGAAAACCCAATTGGAATATCTTTCTTCCGCAACCAAACACCACCTAAAATGAATTGACCATGCAAACAAATAGATCTAAGAATCTAACACTGTGTTTGGATGTGGTGTAAGTAAGGATAATTAATAGAAGGAGAATGAATGGTAATAAGTGGAAAGGAAAGGGAAGAGTACACGAAAATTGTACCCTTGTTTGGGAGTGAAAGAAAAAAAGAGGAGTGTAACTAATGAAAAATGTATAAAATTAGTTGTTTCATTGCTTACACTCCAATTTGGAGTGTAAGAAAAATTAGGGTTTTGAAGGGAATTGAGAGGTAATTCGTAATCTTATTTACTTTTTTTTATCTTTCCATTAAAACATAAAAATTCCACCCAAACAAAGATAAGTAGCTACCTTTCCTTTACTTTCTCGTCTTTTTCTTTATTTACACTCCATCCAAACGTACTGTAACAGTTACTGTTCATCTTCTTCCACGGAAAAACGTCTTGCTCTAGCCAACTTTACGAAAGGCGGCAACGAAACGTCATATGGCGAAAACAACGGTCGGCTTCGAGACCGCTATTCGACGGCGGCGACACGAATCGATGGGGGTGCAGTGTTGATGATTATTTCTTAACCAAGAATATTCTGTTTTCCTCTTCGTGTTTGCAAGTGTCTTCAAGCACTCAGTAACCAAAAACAAATTCATCTTTTATTGACAAAGAATATAAGATTTACTGGAAAATAAATAAATTGAGGCATATGATCCAACATGTACTTGACCCAAACACGAAGAGGAAAACAGAATGGCCTGCCCAATGGCAACAATGGCTTCATCTTATTCAAGTACTTCCTTTTCACCTCCTTAGTCGTCTCTCTCATTCTTTTCACCAACGAGTTCGAAACATCAAACCACCTTTTGATTTTTTTTTAAAATGTATTTAAGAGGAGTAAACGTGAACCAAACCCTCTCCTAAAATTTCTCAACTAAACAGCAAGAATAAACGTGATAAACTTTCTTTTAATTTTTTTTTTAAAAATAATTAAGAGGATAATGCAAATTAGTTGGGTTATGTGACTTCTCTCCCCTGATAGTTTCTTTATTTCAGTAAATAGAATCTGAATATTTTTTCAAATGCTAATAGCATTTTCAAGTTGTAAATAGTTTTAAAAACGTCATAATATTGACATATCTTTCCAAAAGAAGATACAGGGCGTAATCCCTACTATTGCTACAAGGAGATTTTGAGGAAATTACGAACTCGGTATCTATCAGGTAAAACTTGTATGTTTTGTGAAAATGGGAGTCCTTTTAGTTTAATTATGAAAATGTTCACATGCAAAATCATTTTGTGAAAATGACAGATTTTTAAATGCCTCTTTTCTCTCTCCTATTTCAGCTTCTTCTTGCCCCCCTCTCTTGTGCACACTTTCTTCTTTTCTCTCTCTCTCTTCATTCTCTGTGTGTTCTCTCTCTCCGACTCCTTTTTCGCTCTCTCCGTCTCTATTCTCTTGTCACTCTCTCCGTCCTCATCACCTCCTCCACCACCCAATATGTTGATGTCTGTGAAGATGATAAAGTGCTTCTTCTCTTTCGTCGCGATTTGTTATTGTGTCAATCGCGAGGATGGACAAGACATGAGACGAGATAAAAGGTCGTATAAAAAATGAAGCATCCAGATATAATAAATGATTTATTTGTAAGAAGTGTAATTTTCAGACTTATAGAGCAAATTTTGCATTCTAATAGGTCACGTGGGCCGTAATTTCCTCTTTCACACATACATAAAAATTACACAAAAACTGTCACAAATACCTGTTTAATTTAGAGAATTCTCTAAAAAATAGAAAATGGAAATAGAAAACTGAATAAGTTGCTCAAAATGATGAGTTTTCTATTTTTCTTTGTGCAAAACAAGTTTTTTCCAAATGTGTTCACACTAGTGTTTTCTAATTCTTCAGAAAACATAAACAATATAAAAAAATAGAAAATCAAAAAACTATTTTCCAAACTAAACAACCTTTTTGAAGAAATATCACATTCGGTCGTATCCATTGGTATTCAGACCATATAAAAACTTATTATTTAGTTGAGTGTGTGCGTTTTTTACTTGAGGTTTTAAATTCAATCTTTTGTAAAAAAAAAACAAATTCTATCCTTTTCAAAAACGTATCTAGAATGCATCTAAATCATATACAAAGAGCTGTTTTTGGAAAACAAATTGGGTATTTACAATTCTTGAAAATAAAATCATGTGTTAGTAATTTTTATAAGATGAAAAATAACAGGTGCATACTGTGTAATTTTTCCGGAGAGGGAGCGAATGTGCCATTGAAGGAAAAAAATCTAGTTGGAATTAATGGAGCAGCTGAAAACACATAACAACATTTAAATCCACAGCCAAAATATCATCTCAGTCGACTTGTCTTGTCTATAGTCGGCCATATGTACGTTTAGACTGCCACACCACAATGTTCGATCTCATGGTCGTGTCCATTTGTAGAAATCATTTTTTATCTCCATCGTACCGTCTATTGTGTGTGTATGTTTTTTTTTAACTGAAGTAGATTGCATTACTGAAAATATGGAGTACAATCAGTCATTTTAGACATTGAATTGGACACCATAAATGGTAGACAACAATAATCCGAAGGCCAGGCTACAATATCGACACTAACGGCCGAAGAGTCTGCACTAACACGGGCAGATTGAGCAACATAACAAATTGAAATAATACAATAATCACAACCTTGCAATAGGCTAGAAATTAAACAACAATATTAAAGGCTGGATCTTGAACCCGCTGACGTGCGACCACCACCAGCAGCCCCGAAAAAGTCGACATCCTCCACCAGCCGAGACCAGCAAGAAGACCCACCTGCAGGGGGCACAAAATGGGACACAAGCCCAACAATGTCATGGACAACAACCATGACAAGAAGCGGACCATCCTCCTTCCAAGCCAAACACCACCACCGCCTACCACCGTAGCAACGAGAGCGCCATCAGCATCCGCCACCAACGGCCACGACAGATCTGCATTCCACACCCCAAAAAAAAAACAACAAACAAAGAAAATCCCGAGGCAACCACCACAGGAACCCGTCCACCACCCCTAACCCCATGGACCACCATCAGTCGTCCCACTTAGGGCAAATCAGCAGAAACGACGCAGAGAGAGACTAGGGTTTTTTTTTTGCAAACGGGTTTCCTCAATCCCCCTAGTCGTACCGTCTATTGTGTTTAGAAGTGATTTGCCAACTATTTGAATTATCATTTCTAAATGTCCTTATATCTATATTATAATAAGATGAGTTTATGGAAATAATCATCATATCAAAAGGTAAAGCGTTGTTGATAAAAATAAAAATGGCCCTCTTGTTTGAAAAATATAATAAGAACTTATAATTTTTGACACGGTTACCTGAAAAATATTATTATCATAATATTTGTTTTATTATTGTGTTTACATATCACAATGTTTATTTTTGTTGCGTAATATTTTGGGGTCCTTGTGGACGCCCTCTAATATCATCTCTTTTGCTCTGTCTGGGTTTTTCATGGTCTTTCTTTTATTTATTATTTTTATTACGCTTTGTAATCTCTTATTCTTGATTGTATGAAACTATTTCTAGATTTTTATATTTAAATGAATAAAATTTTCAAGAATGATGACTTATAAAAAAAGTGACACGTAAATGAAATAATACAATTGTGAACATGAACACAAATTGTTATCTAAACTACATCGGAGACATCTGATAAAATTAAAATGATATAGACGAAATTAGATAGATAAAAAAATCACAAGCTAGTAATTTTATGGAAGAACCTTTCGAATCATAAACTATATTTCATAATTTTCATATCGCCACCCTTCTTTAATTGTTGTGTAGTTCCCTATATATAGAAGATCTCGATGTAGTTTCACTTGCCATGTCTTTGAAAAGAAGGAAAAGATACCACATAAAACTAAGTGATTTTGAGTTGATTATATAGTTAACCTTTAATTTTATAGTACTTCGTCGACAATCTGAGATGAAGAAGGGGCTCCACGAGAAAGGGTTGTGATCATGTGTTGGTATATGGTGGTTTGGTCTATGAACATTGAGAGACTGATTTGATTAGGGTTGTTGTGATTTGCTCAAAAGCAAATCTTAATGATTAGGGTTTTGATAGTGTAGGTAGGGCAAGATCGAAGAAGAAGAATATATCAAAGGAGGAGGAGTGCCGGTAGCAACTCCATCACGTGTGCCCTAATGTAGGACCCAAATCCATCTTGTCTTTCCCTAAGGAAACATATGCTCGGTTGTGAAGGAACATCTATCTTGTACTATTAGTCTTACAATCACTCACCTGTTATATATATTAATTATACAACTAAACACAAAATAATAATTTCTTTTTGAAAAAAATAAACTTATATCAGGTGATGCATGTTCGAACATTTGATGGGTTACAAGTACTGTAAGATGTTCATGAATTTGTCATGTCATGGTGGCCCTATTAGAGCTGTGTTTGTATGAGAATGGATCATATTTGGCTGTGTTTTTGTTGTTGTTGTTACTTGTTAGGGACTAAAACAATTGGTGCCAGTTATTTCAGATCGGGTGTAGATTTCTTGGAGAGGTAATTAACCACCCATTTAATTTGATAAGTTTTTTAGTTAAAAAAGCTTAGGTAAATGTTTTAGTGATATCTTTCGAAGAGAAGAACCTGTCCAGTCAATCGCTGTAGTACCTAGCTACATCTTGAATTTTATCATCTTTATTATCATTAAATAATGATCAGAGTTTGGTTTATGTTTAAAAGGGGTTTGTTTTATGATCATGATCAATAGACCAAGCTCAAAAATCCTATCACTCCAACTCAACTAGATTCCTAGCTCTATGTTTTTTAATGTACAACTTTGCTCCTTATTATCCCAAATCAAGTCGAGATGTGAAAACATGTTTGCAATATTTCACGCATCTTAGGTTCTTATAATTACGTTCCAGCCGAATATTTTTTTTATAATATGAAGGCCTCTCTCATATGTACACTGAATTAACTAAATTGACACAGTGCATATAGGATACTATACTCTACCATCTCAATTACGCAAAATTATAGTAGGTAAATTTTTATTCCTTTAAATTAAATGGGTAAAAACCAATAAATTACGAACACCAACTAAGAGTTGTTCCAACATATGTTCCGGCCAGATAGTTAATTCAAAGAAAAGAAAATATGATCCCTATTGACAAGGCTAGTTCACAGGCTTTTTAATATGGACTAGATGTACGTTTTTTTTTAATAAGAAGAAAATGTACGTGATTTGAATACATATATCATTTATTGTTATTATAATAGATTGAGATAATCATAACATTTAAAAATAAGTGAAATAAATACATTAAAAATTAAAATAATAATATTAAATAATGCCTTTCTCATTGATATAAATTAGAAGTTCCCCAAATACATTCAATGTCTCCCACAATCACACTCAGATAAATTAGCACACACCCCTAAAAATTCAAATATAAAATAACCAATAATTAAAAAGCTATAATTATTATTATTCTTTCAATCTGGTCCCCACCACGAAACACTTGAGAATAGCGCAACGTTATATAATAGAATTAAACTGGAAATAGTCCTTTGCAGTTGTTAACATAATTTTCGACAAAAACCATAACAATATGAAGTTTGGACCTACTAAAATAGTAAGTTGTCCCTCCCCATATGTCCAAATATTCCCCATACTATGCATGATTAGTACTTAATTAGCAATACAAAGTATCTTAATCAGTATTTTGCACCCACTAATTATTTATGGCAAGTTCAGAAATGTTTGTTTAGTACTCTTAATCAGAATATTGGAGTATGGACATATTGGATTAATTAGTTTAAGCATGTGCTTAAAAGACAGTGTCCAGTTTCAGTAATGTCTCATAGTGTCTCTTATTGTCAGTTATAGTTGCCCTAACGATTAGACAGTGGTGTCCTTATTAAATTAATTTGGTTGGTTAATTAAGTCTTAACTATACTTTCCATTATACTTTTATTGATCAACATCTTGTATCTTTTGAGGATGCTCATGCACATGTAGATCAAGTGGATGTACTAAAGTAGACAACTATATCATATAATTTCCATGATCAATAATGAACATTTCCAAAACTAGGTCTCTGACCCGGCTTGGCATCTTATGTCTACCTGTCATCAAAAGCGAGGATTATGTGTAATGTACCATACTTATCAGGTCCATAAGTTAATTTTAAGATATTTAAATCTTAGGTAATTACCAATAACTTGTGGCTCAATTGAGAATATAGATTGAGTTTGTGGGAAGAACTTGCGGATTTAAACTCCACTAAACATATTCACTAAGAGAGGCGAGAAGTAGTCTCAGATCGTTAAAACGGATGAAAATGTATGTGGTGATGAGATTTCTATTATCAGTTGATTAATTTCATAATACACCATGAATACCTATGAGAAATAGCTTAGTTAACAATCAAGTAATAATTTATAGATCAGGTTTTGGGTTCAAAACTTATAGTTACAACTATAAAAAAAAATGTCTTGAAAGACCACCTGGTAAAGCATCTAAATGAAATGAAAAATTATAGCTACTAAGGCCACATTTGGCTCTAAAATCGATCCGAAATTTTGCACTTTGAAATATGCCGAAATTTTCAAATCTAAACGAATGTCCATTATCATCACGTTCATAAGTTGATTAGATTAATAATGAAAGTGGCAAGTTGGTAACATTTAGTTAAGAGAAAGAACTCAATTTGGGGGACCATTGCAAGGTCAAATATATTTGATTACAACAGATCATCGGGTTTCATTTTGATAATGAGAATTTTTGAATGCCAATAGCAGAGATAAATATCCATATTGCTGAAGATTCTTGATTTTTATGATTATTTTTGCTGTCTGTTACTACTTTGAGATGATAAATGTTTGTACAGAATCTTAAATTATGATTCGTGCTAATTATATATATGAGGCACGCAACAATTTGAGCACATCAAAGTTGATCATAATATTACTTGTAATATATACGTCTCTTATGTATAATCGAATCCGATTAAATTAAGTTCTCCTCCAAGTAAATTATGTATTCAGAATTTCATATGCCATTTAATTTAATTAGATGATGAAATATAACTAACATAATTTTATTCCATACTTTTTTGATCAGGTCCAACTTCAAATTGATTTTACATCATGTTTTCTTAATGCGCAAAGAAAAATTTAAGTGCATGTATGCTGTATTAGTAACCTATTAGGATTGGATTAAAGGAGATTATTTGCGTAAAGTTACAAATTCTAGTCTCAAATCGTAAAATTTTGTTAGACTAACTCCTGTGTCTCCTTATAAGTGAGCGATTATTAATTAGACAAATTCTATTAAAGTAATACCTCATATATGAGGTATACCTCATATATAGTTAAGAAAAAAAGAACATATATATTTTCATATGGCTTTGATTAGTTAATTTCTAAATAGTGCAAACAATTCATACACTTACTCCGGGATCCCAATGATGAATTTGTGCATTTGGAACAAAATCTTGTAGTATAATGGTTATTCAAAGAGAATTTATCAAGCTAATTTAATATTACGAGAATTCAAATGTGTGGATCTTTCTTTTTTTTTTTACCACTCAAAATGATCGAGGCCTCTATATATAATCGATTAAAATCCAGTACATAACTTAGAATTAACACCGATTAAGTGAATTCTACGTATACAAATATATATAAGAAAAAAAAAGCTACTTATCGATAAAAAAAAAAACACACAAATAGTTACTTGCATAAGTACAGCAACTACTATAGTATATAAAAGATTTTTTGTGTATGGTACATTTTTGAATTCACAAGTAAGGTGAAACCATTTCTACACATCTCAGCATTAATTGCAAAGATCCCATGTTGGTGTTTGAGTTTCATATCTTT
>CAODLS013287938.1:0-13114 GCA_948243855.1 Flueggea neowawraea | reverse complement strand
GTTTGTATTGTGGGATAAAACATACATTCAATCATGACATATATATAACATCACATATATATATATATAAAGAGTAATGTAAATGTGTCATGACAAAACCTAAATCTAAGTTGACCTTTTCACAAGCCAATGTGAAAGATCAGGATTATCCTAGGGTGTTCTTAGATATTCATTGCAACAAACGACCTCCATCTTCTTTTACAAACAATATATATATATATATATATACTAATCCTCTTCTAAAAGAAATAGGCAGATTCACCAAAAAAAGACACGCAGGTCGTATTTCAAATAGGCACATACGCCAACACTTACAAAGCTTTAAATCCAATCACATGGGTTTACTTGGCTATGTCATGCACCATGAATATTGAATCATCATTCAACACAATCATAATCCAATTATGAAAATATTTAATCAAAACTATATTGATTAAGCGTTGGGTGTGTATAAGCGGTTTTCGCAAGCCGGTTCCGAGGAAGGTTTATAATTCGCATTGCTCATGAAATGAGATGCTAATTTTAAAACTCCAATATGTATTAATCACATTAATACCTGAATCTTATAATCACACTATGATTCAGCTCATTTATAATCACATTATAAAAACCGCATGTACATAAATCTAATTAGCTTTCTAGGTGAATCTTAATCATCCTATGTAAGTTCAACATTCATTCGGCCTTTGACATATAAAACCAATTTAATCATGCTAAATTAAACCCTAAACAAGTGTTATTAATATAGCAACAATAGCATAACAAGGCCGAATATATCATACATATCAATTATATCATATATAAAAGAATTATATATGTTGATGGTGCAAGTGGCTCTGATACCACGGTCGGAATTCACAGCTATATTATGACATTCATAAGCAATCATGACAGCAAAAATAACAAAAATTTTATACCTTGAATTCCTCTAAGGACCCATGCATATCAACATATATAATTAAGGTTAGAAGATTTACGTTTCACCAAGGCTCGATTGTTCGGTTGTATGAGATGATGGTGTAGCTTTTAGCACCAAGAACCCGAATCACCTTGTGGAATCACGTTGCCTTTGCACGAATGTGGTTAGAAGTATCCACACGAACGAACTTACCTTGGATTGGTGGAGTGTACTAGCACTTCTTTTAGAATCACTATTCTAAAGCTCAAAAATAATTTTCTCTCTTTGAAAGTAGCACTCTCAAATTCGGCTTTTCCCTTTGGAATAATGACAAGGTGTGCAACCCTATTTATAGGCGTTTGAGGGGACCTAAATAGGCAGCACTATGAGGCCGAAATTTTCCTATCCTTTCCCTACTAGGATTCGACCTCTTCCTATATTGGAAGAAGTGTGCCGAAATTCCTCTCCTAGTCATACTAGGATTTCTATTTCTTGTCCTACAAGAATAAGTATTCCTAATTAATTTTGTCACATACTAATTAGGATTTTATTTTTCTTGTCACGCAAGAATAAAACTCCTACTTAGTTATGGACTCCTAATTAATTAGTACAAGTGCCAAAATTCTCCTTGTCATACAAGGATTGTAATCCCTAAAATTTAGGAGATGGAGCAGAATTTTCTCCCTTAATTTAGGGTCATTGTGCCGAATTTTCTCATATATTTTATTAATATTATTGGGATTTTAATTATATGATATATTACCACAAAATAAATCGCACACACATGGGCCAACTTATGTCATACATAGCTAAATGATTGTACCAATGATAATTGGTGATTCATATTAAAAGCCCATTACATTAATGGACTATGTATTAAATCTTATTTAATACATAAATTATAAAACCCTGAATTATTATTGATTAATCAAATTAACCATGTTAATAATTCACTAAGAGAGAACATTTTGTAACCAATCCAATTCGTTATTGTGTGTGACCCAGTAGGCCAACTCTAAATTGACAATGGGCCTTATCCCAACCTTTTGGGCCCAAAGTCCATAAGCAGTATCTAGTAATACATTATTGCAACCCAAAATCAAGTTGTTGTCGGTGATCCGATTTAACCTTTCATAGTCTGATGCTTAGTCCTTTTGTCACTTGATATCTCGTCTAAGCATAAGGCATGGTCACATGTCAACCTTATATTGCTTAGCATGTTTCTTGATCTTGAGTAGATTGATATATCAAATGACATTGACAAACTCCTTTATTAATTCATTCGAGTCTGCATACATTCCATCAATCCTACTCATCAAGTGGCTAAGAGATATCACTCTTTATAAGAGGAAAAAATCCATCACTCTCACTATCACTCGTCTACATGATTCATGACATATCCATTCATAGCCTTTATTGGTACCCTGCTACAGATAATATTTGACTAAGTCAAAGCATACGTTCCTCATGTAGGAGTCGATAATGAGTTTCAGTCAAATGACTCAATCATCACCACTGCATGAATGCTACTTTGTGACAACAATCCATGAAGTCCTGTCATAGCGGGCTAGTCCAATACATGTTCCCCAGCATCCCCCTATATTCTAAGTTGATATCTCATATCCAAAATCAATAAAACGTGATTATCTACTTAGCAACATACTAATCTTAATTCATCATCATTCCCATGATAATGATCGAATAGGGACATTTAGAATAGTATTCCTTTTATCCTTATGGTTTTACTATCAAGTCATGTACTTGATAATGATCGAATAGGGACATTTAGGATAGTATTCCTTTTATCCTTATGGTTTTACTATCAAGTCATGTACTTGATGGCATGAGGAAGAACAAACCATTCATGGAGTTTTATCTTCATAAAACAAATAATATTTCATAGAAATAAAATGCCTCCTTTTATCAAATAAACCAAGTGACAATGTTTACTCTAAACTCTCTCAAATCATCTGGAATTCTCCCACATTGCTTCCCCAACTTTCCTAATCCATTTATGAGGTAAGATTAACATCCTTTCTTCAATTTAAACTCAGTTTTATGCATTGATACATACATGCAAAACATTGGCTGAAATCCATCTAGGTCCGGATTTTCTGGTGTTTTTTAGTTAGTTGATGTTAAAGGATGTTAGAATAGGTTGGAGGGGACTTATTGGAACATGATTCAAGATTTGAATCAAGTGATTTGATGAGTTTTTGTAAGAGCTAGGGTTATGTTCAGATTTTGTGGATTTGAGGATAATTTGTTGATTGTTTGTGAAATATGAGTTCAAATTCATGTTCAGCAGGTGAATTTGAGTTTGAATGCATGTCTGATTTTATCGGGTATCAAGCGGAACATAATTTTGGCATTTTCACAAATATTTTTCTAAAGCGGCAAGATTGGGGTGTTTTTGCAAGTAATTTCTGCCACAGTTAGAATTGTGAATTTCGGAAAGTTTAAGGATAGATTATGATTTTTGGGATCATAGGGACTGATTCGTAAATTTACGAGTTCATGGTAAATTCACGTTTTATGAGAGTTCGGGGTAGAATTTGGGGATTCTGATTTGTAGAATGTGAATCAGTAATCCGAGGGTACTTCAGGAATTGTTTTATAAATTTTCGAGTCTCGGGGACTAAAACGTAATTTTACATCTGTCAGGGACGAAACTGTAATTTTACGTAAATTTTGAATTGTGACTCGAAAGTGATAGATTCAATTTCGGACCATATCTTGGGCCACTTCGAGGGTCTACATTTTCATTTGCATATAATGAATTTGGTATTGCCACAATACCGCATTTGATATTCGTGTCGTTTATATGTATACAGCTTCATGTTCTTGCCAACGAGATCAGCCACTGATTAGTGGGACTTGACTAGTGCTTTGGCTTGGATTTTTAGGTGAGCGAATAGCAGCTTCAGACACATTGCCTCTGTCTCAAACTTCTATTTATTAGTTTTTGATGTGTTGGATTTTATATGAAAAATGGACTAATCTAAGGATTGGCTATGATATAAACTGGTTATTTGTGTAATAATATGTTGGATTTGAAATTGATATATATGCAGTATATATCTTTTCTATGATTTTAAATTTTGGATTGCATGTGATGGATTTAGTACTATATGTTAGTACGTGTTGGTTTTCGATATGGGGACACCTCTGCTACGAGGCACGTAGCCTTTGGTATACCAATGATTGATATAGCCTAGCTACCAGGGTTGTCAGTAGCCATGTTTCCCCGATCAGACACATCATTTGTTATTCATAAAGGCGGGTCCTCATTATTTATGGCTAGTCCACACACTTCATGATATGTGACAGAGTCCATATCACACTTGCTTAGTCCCATATCGCTTGTATATGTTTTGACATTAAAATGTTGATTGAAAATCGTAAATGATTTCATTATGCCTACATGCATGTTGTTTGCCTTGTTTGTAAATGGTTTTGAAGTGATTTTCGAAAGGCTATTTTTGTATAGCGTGTATATTTATATACTTATGAGTATTGCTTGTGGTATTTACGAACGGTTTTCAAAACAGTCTTTGTGAGGCACGTATGAGGCGTTCTGGAGTGTTATTCCTCACTGGGTTTAACCCCCATTTTATTTTGGTATGTGGTTGATTCTGTCTTCCAGGTGCATAGATTTTTGCTTCGGCAACCTTTCTACATCTCGGACACCCGTGAGGAGTCATTTTGGTTAGTGATGCCTATTGATCGGGCTTCCTTTGATTTTGTTAGAGCTTCGGACCAGGATACAATGGGGTACTGGGTTGTCCATATACTCTGATGTATTTATTTTATTTGACTTTACTATAGTATATTACTGTGTGTGTATATATATATATATTGCATTTACGTATTTATATATTGAGTTATATATATAAATATGTTCTACTTAATAAATGTTTTTTTCCAAAAATGTTTTGGAAATTAAATGTTTGGGTAGCACATATGATCTTTGAGGAAATAGCTTCCCTCGCCAGTCGCCTCAGTGTAGTCTCGTGCATCTTCTTGGTGCATTCCAGACACTAGAATCTATCGATTCGCGTTTTTTAGCCTTCTAGTTCACTGGTATTTTAGTTTCTCAAAATTACAACTTTGAAATTTCAGGCTTAGACTATGTCAAACAAAAGTAGAAAGGAAAGTGCATCATGTCGAATGAAAAACATTCATAATTTCAAAAAATAACACAGAAAATCTACACAACATAACAATATAGATAGCGAAAACAATAAGTTAATCGAGCACCTTCCTCGAACACAATAAATTACATATGCTGGAAGGATCATCAATAAAAGCCTCATAGTCCAACCATAATCTCTTTGGAGATGAGAACAATTGACTAAACCTTAGTCTAAGTGCCTATTTAGGATCGAGATGAGTGACTGAAGACGAGTTAAATTTTCTTCTTCAAAACAGAGGGGCGATGGATCCTATGAAATAGAGAGAGCGAAAAACTCATTCTTCTTCCTTCTGACTCAGTGTATTGGTTTTTCCTGGTTTTTTTAATACCAATTATTCCATCTAGGGTTTCCTACTGATATTAGATTGAGTAGACCCTGTGTAATATCTCTCCCATTTCAATCAATTCTCTGTAGCGTTCTGCCCAATTCTGGCAAGATATTTGGTGGAACATCATTCGACTTCAAATGATCTTAGTTCAATTTTGATTCTCGAATGTTTGAGATGAATTTTATAATGTTTTAAGATGTTATTTTTGTGAGGTTGGGTGTTGTCGGGCATGGAGAATGATCCGAATCGCGTTCGAAAGCAAAGGAAGTCGAGGAATGCTGTCTAAAACATGCCAATGCACATTAGAAGTTGTGAGACGTATGTCATCTGGAATTATTTCACAATGTACATTGTGGTAAGATAACATACATTATCTGGGAAGGAAAGACAATCAACGTACGTTGCTTGTTTGTAACGTACGTTGTGCTGCTACGTTTTCAAAACAGAAGCTCTTAGACACATTTTTTACCACGACAACATACGTCGTACACTTTATAACGTACGTTGTGACACCAAGACGTACGTTGTGTGAGAGAATAACGTATGTTGCCTTTGAAAAATACTAAAATGGTGCGTTTAAACCCGTGGTTGTTTTAAACCCGAAAACCTGACCCTTTCATCCGAAAACTTCATTTTTCACTCTCTCTCAAATCGGGATCGATGGTCTCTCCACCTAATTTCTTCCCCAACATTTATAAAAATCTCTAGAAGTAATATTTCAGTTCCAATAACTCATTTTCATCCATTTTATGCATTAATTTCTGAAATTTGTTTTAGGCCGAAAATAAGGTGGGTTTCGAATTTTGCATGTTTCTATTCAAATGGATGTTGTAGGTTGTTATATTATGATTGTTTGAGGTTATATTATTAAGAATCAAGCCTAGAATAAAGGGATTCGATGAATTTTTGACTAAGCTAGGGTTTAGTTTGGGTTTTTTGAGAAACTAATTGTATATTTGAGTTCCTGAGGTTGAGTTTGACCAATGTGGATGTTAAAAAATGATTTGTATTAGTTGAATCAAGATAAGGACTGTTTGGGTAATTTTTAAAGGGGACTAAACTTGATATTTTAAACTTTGCAGTTAAAATATAGTTTCTAAATATTTTGTGGTAAGATTTGATAATAGAAAATATATCGGGCTTTGTTGATAAATTCTAAACAATTTGGAGAACGAGTTATAGAATTACATCGATGTCTGAATTTCGATGAGTGTTAGACTTTCGATTGAGAAAGGATTTCTTACGCCGATGGCGATTGAGTCTGCATTTGCATTTCATGCATATTCTATATTGCCACAGTTATCATGTTAATTCTTTACGAAAACATTTGTTTCAGTTCAGTTTGGATTTCGAGGAGACCAGTCATTCACCGGTGGACTATGAGTTGGATTATTCGCTCGGTGTCCAAGTGAGTGGATAACATCTTTGTCTGCATGAAATTTGTATTCACCAATCTTTGTCTATAATTTTGACATATGTTTCTGATTTTTGATAAAATTATAATTTTGTATATAACTCTCTGTTTCTACTTCTGTGTCAGGGCCCATTTTTGGACCATGACCGTCGCACGAGGCGGACCGTCTATGGGAGCCCGACCCATCCCGCACAAGCCTTCCAAAGTGTCAGAACTCTACCCATTTATTCTTTTATTAAAACAACTGGGTAAACCTCATTTATAAGAAAACATATATATATTTGCAAATCAAATATCGTAACATAATATTTGCCAACGCAAAAATCAAATATGGGTGTAAAAATAATATAAGTCCGGAAAAATTCCAAAAGACAAAAGTGTAACCCAGTAACCCGACAACATCCCGCTGCGGAGCTCTAAACAAATAGAGTAGCCAGACAGAAAGGGCATTACCAACCAAAATGATAAACGCCTCACTGGATTGGGATGTCAAATGGTTGCCGAGACAAAATCTCAACCTGTAAAAGAGAAATAGGATAAACATGGAAAAATAAAGGGGGGTCAGAACTCAATGAGGAAAAACACTTCAAATTGTCTCATATGTACCTCAAAAAGACTGGTTTGAAAATATTTTAAAAATACCACACATGGTATAATAGATATATGTATATATACACACTACATACGTAGTACATGTTCAAATAAACATTTAAAAAATGTTTACAAACAATGAAAACACATGCACTCACTAACGATACTACTAGTATCGAAATCAAATTTTTATAACTTAATATCATATTTCTCATAGTCAAAACATAGTAGAAACGATAAAGGACTAAAGCAAATGTGATATGGACTCTGCTACTAATCACGAAGTATTGTGGACCAACAACTAACCAATATCCAATCTTGTGCTGGATCAGAGCACGTGGCTACCATGATCCTTAGCAGCTGGGATTTCTCAGAACATTGGTATACCAAAGGCTACGTGCTTCGTAGCATAGGTGTCCCCAAATCAGGAAACCAATTTATATACTAAAATTATAGTTTGGTCCCCGACAAATGTAAAATTAGATTTTGGTCCCTGGACCTCATAAAATTTCAAACTAGTCCCTGCGAATTACGAAAAGTCACAATTTGGTCCCTTAGAACCACGTTTTACTCGAGTAAGTCTGAGGCTAAATTGAGCTATATGTGGTCAGTTTACTCGAGTTACTCAGAGGATAACTCGATTAAATCGGGGCCTATCTTACTTGAGTTAACCAAAATATAACTCGAGTAAGTCACTTACCCACATTATCCCAAATCGACCAATCACTCAATGCAACCGATAAAAATCACTTCTAAACACATGCATTGTCTTTAATCAACTTCCTAAACACCAATCTATAACCAACTCCAACAAAATAACTTGGAATCACCCAAAAATCACCCAAACCAAATTATTTCAAACCCATTTTATTATAACACCCTAATATGCACAATCTTGCAGTAACTATGAAGAAAGAGGGGATTAGGAACACAATCTTACCTCAAGAAACCCAAAGGAAGTGTTGAGGAACAACTTGAGAGAGTCTGGGAGCGTCTGGAATCTATGAAGTGGAGTAAATGACTAATTTAGGGTTAGTTGAGTCTTTAAAGACGAAGAACACCAAAATGCATCGTCCCACTTCGTTCATATAACTCGAGTTACACAAAGGTTAAATTGAGTTAGATGGACCTCATATAACTCGAGTTACAAGATTGACCAACGCGAATTGTATAGGGGTCACATAAGTGGAGTTGTGTCTTTCACTTACTCGAGTTATCCACTCATCAAACCACTCTCAATTCACGAAGTGTGCACTTAAGTTACTTGTTATTCTCAAGGTTATACAACACCAACCCACACATTCTCATCCTCATAGAGCATCAAAGATCATCAATCAAAACTCCAATTGCTATAGAAAACATATCTGAAATAGGCAGGATATTACATACTCCCCCCCAAATGAAATTCATCCTCGAATTTTGAAACAAATCATATCAAACTAGGATCCATCCTAGGGTTCCCAAATAGATTCAAATCATGACTGCTTAACAAACTTCTAGCTACCCAGCCAAACGAACAAATATACAGACATGAGGATGCCAAAACAAATGTAATGCACAAAAAATATGCAAAGGCATAAACAAAACATACTGACCTAAAGATCAGTCGTGTCGAACAGGTGCAGATACCTGTGCCGCATCTCTTCCTCGGCCTCCCAAGTGGCCTCCTTGATAGAATGATGTCACCAAATCGCTTTCACTGAAGTGATCTCTTTGTTCCGCAGTCTCTTGACCTGTCGGTCAACTATCCTCATAGGAACCTCATCATATGACAAATCTGGTCGAAGCTCGATAGACTGTAGTGCCAAGACATGAGATGGATCAGGAACATACTTCCTCAAAAGAGATACATGGAATATTGGATGAACTGCAGCAAACTGAGGCGGTAACACCAACTCATACGCCACAACCCAACACGGCCTATGAACTCAAATGGACCAATGTATCTTTGGCCCAACTTGCCCTTCTTGCCAAATCTCATGACACCCTTCATCGGTGACACTATGAGGAATGTGTGGCCTCCAATCCCAAGCTCAAAATGCTTACACTTTGGGTCAGCGTAACTCTTTTGATTATTATGATCAGTCTAGAACCTCTGCTGGATCAACCTGACTTTCTCAGTCGTTTCTAAAATTAAATTTGGCCCCAATGGCTCTCTCTCTCCAGCCTCGGTCCAACACAAGGGAGATCTACATCTTCTCCTATACAAAGCCTCGTAAGGTGCCATCTCGATACTCGAATAACACAAATTATTGTACGCAAACTCTACCAATGGTAAGTGAGAATCCCAACCCCATCAAAATCCACAGTGCACGCTCTCAATATATCCTCTAAAGCCTGAATTGTAGTCTCGGGCTGCCCATCAGTTTATGGATGGAATGTTGTACTAAAGTCTAATCGAGTACCTAACTCATCTTGCAGCTTATGTCAAAACTGTGAAGTAAATTATGGTCCTCTATCAGACACTATAGAGACTGGCACACCATGTAAACATACAATCTGGTCGACATACAATTTTTCCAACCGTGCTGCTCCATATGTTGTCTTGACGGGCAGAAAATGTGCCGACTTTATCAATCGGTCCACAATCACCCAAATAGAGTCATATCCAGAGGATGTCCTCGGCAGCCCAACATTGAAATACATCATGATGCTATCCCACTTCCACTTCGGATGGGGTAACTGCTGCATCAATCCAGAAGGACACTGGTGCTCAAACTTAACCTACTAATAGGTCGAACACCGACTATAAAACTCCGCTATGTCCTTCTTCGTTCCAGGCCACCAATATGATTGTCGAAGATCTTGATACATCTTAATGTAATCTGGGTGTACAGAATATGCGGAGTTGTGACCCTCGATCATAACCTCCTCGCGTAGACCAACAAACGATCGTATACACAATCTCAGTCCAAACCAAAGGACTCCCAACTCATCAACACTGAACCCCGGTACATCCGATAATCTAACATTTTTTATCAAATTTTGCATCTAAGAATCCTCCTTCTGAGATTCTCAAATTCGATCCAATAATACAGACCTCGCCTGAGCATGACCAAGTAAAGCCCCAGAGTCATCAAACTGTAACTCAACTCCATCCTCCATCAATCTCTACAGCTCTGACACTGCAGCTCGTCTCTCAACTGCGATGTAAGCCAAACTCCCCATCGACTTTGTACTCAAAGCATTGACTACGACGTTAGCCTTGCTAGGATGATATGATATAGTACAATCATAATCCTGTAGAAACTCCAACCAACGTCCTTCCCTCAAGTTCAGGTCTTGTTGTCCAAAAATGTACTTTAAACTCTTATGATCTATAAACATCTCAAAAGTCTCTCTGTATAAGTAATCCCTTCAAATCTTGAGTGCAAATACGACTGCTGCAAACTCTAAGTCAAGTGTCGGGTAATTCTGTTCATGCTTCTTAAGTTGTCTCGAAGCGTATGTGATCACCTTGCCATGCTGCATGAACACACAACCCAATCAAACTCTCGAGGCATCACAGTACACTGTAAATCCTCCAGAGCCTGATGACAACACTAACACTGAAGCACTTGTCAAACACCTCTTCATCTTTTGGAAGCTGTCTTGAAATTATCAGACCACACAAATTTAACTCCTCACTAGACTAGGATGCCAAATGGTTTTCTGAGACAAAATGTCAACCTGTAAAAGAGAAACAAGATAAACATGAAAAAATAAAGGTGGTCAGAACCCAGTGAGGGAAAACAATCTAGATTGCCTCATGTGTGCCTCACAAAGACTGGTTTGAAAACATTTTCAAAATACCGCACACTGTATAATAGATATATGTATATATACACACTACATACGTAGTTCATTTTCAAATAAACGTTTCGAAAATGTTTACAAACAAAGCAAACACATGCACTCACAAATGATACTACTAGTATCGAAATCAAATTTTTATAACTTAATATCATATTTCTGATAGTCAAAACAGAGTACAAGTGATAAGGGACTCAAACAAACGTGATACGGACTCTACCACTAATCATGAAGTATTGTGGACCAACCACTAATCAATATCCAATCATGCCACAATCCATTCTCGGGACCATGACCGACATACGAGGCAGACTGTCTATGGAAGCATGGCCCATCCTGCACAAGCCTTCCAAAGAATCAGAATTACTACCCCTCATTAATTTCCAAAAAATTTATGGAAAAACATTTATTAATTTAAAACATATTTATATATTAACCAATATATAAATAAATACCAAATGTATATATAATATACTATGGTAAAATCAAATACAATAAATGCATCAGAGTATACATACAACCCAAAACCCTACAATAATCTGGTACAGAGCTCTAACAAAAATCAAGAAGCCCGATCAAAAGGCATCACTAACCAAAATGACTCCTCGAGGGTGTCCGAGATGCGAAAAGGTTGCCGAATGCAAAATCTGTGCACCTGGAAGATAGGATCTTCCACAAACAGAAATAAAATGGGGGTTAAACCCAGTGAGGAATAACACTCTAGAGCGCCTCATATGTGTCACAGAGTCTGTTTTGAAAACAGTTCTCAAATACCACACGCAGTACTTGTAAGTATATATACATATGTATGCACGCTATAAAATAATATCCTTTCGAAAATGCTTTCCAAAATCATTTGCAATAAAAGCAAACAGCATGCACGTAGGTGTAATAAAATCATTTAAGATTTTAAATCAAAAATTTCATGTCAAAACATATACAAGCGATATGGGACTAAGCAAGTGTGATATGGACTCTGCCATATATCACGAAATGTGTGGACCATCCATAGTGATGAGGACTCGCCTCGACCAATAACAAATCAGGTGCCTAATTAGGGCAACATGGCTACTGATAATCTTGGTAGCTGGGCTATATCAAACATTGGTATACCAAAGGCCACGTACCTCGTAACGCATGTGTCTCCATATCGAAAACCAAAACATACTAACATATAATACAAAATCCATAACATGCAATCCAACATTTAAAACCATAGCAAAGATATATAATACATATATATCGCTTTCAAATCCAAAATTGATTATTACACAAATAACCAGTTTATATCTTTACAAATCCTTAGATTAGTCCATCTTCATATTTATATCCAACACATCAAAAACTAGTAAATAGAGTTTGAGACACAACCAATGTGTCTGAAGCTACCATTCACTCACCTGACAGTCCAAGCCAAAACACCAGTCAAGTCCCACTAACCGGTCGAGACAACTTAAGAGGCATGAACAGAATTACCCGACGCATGACTTGGAGTCAGCAGCAGTGGTATTCACACTGAAGATCTGGAGGCATTATCTGTACGGAGAGACTTTTAAGATTTTTACAGATCATAAGAGTATAAAGTACATCTTCGGGAAGCGAGACCTGAATCTGAGGCAGAGACATTGGCTAGAGTTGCTAAAGGATTATGATTGCACAATATCATATCATCCTGGTAAGGCTAATGTCATTGTCGATGCTCTGAGTAGAAAGTCAGTAGGTAGCTTAGCTCATATCTCTGTGGAAAGACATCCTGCAGTATCAAAATGGCAGCGTCTGATGGAGTCAGGAGTTGAGTTATAGTTTGATGATTCAGGTGCTTCACTTGGCCATTTTAAGGTGAGAGCTATTTTGCTAGATCGAATCCGAGAGGCTCAGAAGGAGGATTCCGATAT
>CAODLS013287287.1:0-11262 GCA_948243855.1 Flueggea neowawraea | reverse complement strand
TCCCTAATTTTGGGTTGTACTCGTTATGTACTCGTTTTTACTCGCTTTGTTTTCGTTTTGCTCTCATTTCTACTTGATTGTAATCATAATTTTACCAAATAATAAAGAAAAAATTAAAATATTTTTTTTTAAAATTTGTTTTGACTTGTACTCATTTGTTGGTGTTTGTTCTCATTTTCTTACTATACTCGTGTTGTTCTCGGTTTATACTCATTTTCACTAGTTTAAAGAGCATGGTCAACATATCAATTTTCTGACATGTGATCAACATATAGTTAAACTGAGGCATTTTTTAAATCCTTTTTCCATGTTACCATTTTTGACAACTTTCAGACAAGTGTGTTGCATTTGTGAATTTTGCCTTTTTTTGGCCATATATTTGTGTGCTTGTCCCTAAAAATGTGATGAATAAAAAATATAGAATCAGTATAAGAAAATCATTGTCAAGCATTAATTTTAATTTTTTGTGATAAATCAGAAAATTAATTTTCATTAGTATGTAAGAATTTAAACTATAAATTTAATCAAATTTAATATAATTATGGGGAAAACACACAATTATTTAATTTTTTTAAAAAGGTTGGAGGATGGACTAAAGTCCAATGCCGTTTTATTTTTCCCCTACCTTTCCCAAGAATTAAACCTAGAACGTCCTGTTGTAAATATTAGTTGATTACCACTGGACTCACCCCTTGAGGGCCACACAATTATTTAATTAAAAAATAACACAAATACAACAATAGTCAAAATGTGTACATAAATAGAAACACGCTAAAACTTAGTTTTGGAAATGCCTTAGTATATAATCCCAAAAGGTGCCATAATAGCATATCCAATTTCCTAATCAAATTCAAAAACCGAAAATCTTTGCCAAACTCCTGAATAATCGCAAAAATAAGAAGACAACCTTGTCTAAAACGAAGATCTCAACAGAATCCAAATGCAATTTGAAATCCTTCCAAAATAAGCAGTTCAAAAATCAAAACAAATTGAGATCAAGATCTCACTGACTATATCAATCAAAACATCTACACAGTAGGTAGATCAAAGCTCAAAACTCCTATCAAATAGTGTTCAACTAAATCGATCTAACAATACAATGATTAAGCTCTTAGGAACGATAACATCAAACAAACCTTGAATCAAGAAGATAGAAACCAGCAAAATCCAGTGAAACAGAACATCAAAAAGGTACGATATAATAACTACTACTAAACACCACTACTGAAACACTCAAAAACTAGAAAAACATTATGATTTAGCATACAACACAAATACACAACAATCGTGATGATGTTTTAAAGTACAGAAACATGTATGCAGTATCTTAGAAACAAGAACATAACAATTTGTCCATATATATATGTATTTTAGAAATGAGTACAAAATAAAAACAAACTATTCTGTATACCTGTATTTAAAAAACAAGTATAAAACAAGAACAATCTGGTTCATGTAGCTTTATTTTAGAAATGAGTACAACATGAGGACAATCTAGTCTTTATATTACAGATATCAGAATGAGAACGAACTGAGAACAAACCTTATACAAATTTGTACAAGTTAACATTTTCTACTGTTTTTCATTACATGAACCTCATAAATAGAAGAAATATTGATTGTTCTCTAGCATGGAGAATTATCCAACATTTCAAATTGTCACAACTCGAAATCGGAATATGATTGGCGTACGAGGCGGTCCGACTTGGTCCATCTCGCACAAGTCTCTGACATATAGAACATCTACCCAAATTCTTACTACAAAAATAAATATTAAACATTAATAGTAAAAAAATTTAGATTCCTTAACAAAGTAAAGTAGTAAAAATATCTAAATACAGAAAATATATTTATAAGTAAAATAAGTTAAAACCATAACATTAGCATATACAAAACAAAATTCCACAGAAACCCAGTGTGGAGCATTTAACAATCATACTGACTGGGGCCCGATCAAAAGAGCACTCACTATTGAATGGAGATCCTCACTGAGCACGGAAACCAAGATCACTTAGAAATGTTAAAGGGAATGGGGTGAGAAAACTGAGTGAGGGATGACGTTCTAGAAAAGTCTATGGGACCTCACAAGAACTGTTTTGAAAACATTTTCGAAAACTACCTCATGCACGTATATATTTTTATAATACAGATATACACGCCAATACATACTAGTATTGTTTCATAACCATTTTCCAAAACAGTTCACAGATAAAGCATACAACATGCATACATGCAAACTCAGGGTAATATCTTTAAAACTTCTTAGTTATCAGAAATTTCAGAAATAGACAGTAGCTACATAGGCGCTGAATCTAGCCATTTAGGTAGAAGATAGCCACTAAGGTAGATGTATAGCCACTAAGCACAAATAAGTATACATAGCCACTATGGCGCAGAGATAGCCACTAAGGCATGTAACATAGCCATCAAGGCTGTATCAGAATAATATATAACTGGAATAGACGAAAACATTTAATGGCAGGCAAATATGCAGGGCAGATATTTAATTTTGGAATAATATATTAATTTATATATATATATATATATATTATTTATTTATATTTATATATTTTCAGAAATAGAGTAACATATTACATAAATATGCACATAAAATTTGTTTAACCATCTTATTTCAGAACAAAATAATTTATTACGAAAACTTATAAGTCTTTTAGGGACATATAATAATTTTTATTTCAAAATCTCAGAAGTTTCCCGAAAACATATTTTTATACAGTAAGCCAGATTTTAGATTTACCGATCCTTTAATTATTCCGGATTACATGCCAGAGTCCAGACACAATAAAAACATATAATTTCAGAAAGACACAGCCTATGTGTCAAGAGTCGATATCGCACTCACCTGGACACCGAGCTACGAAACCTCGTTTCATCGACCACAGATAGATGGTTGGTCGCCTCGAAAATCGAACTTAAAAATTCAAAAGGAAATGGAATAGAGAGGCAAGAAGAGGAGGAGAGAATGTTCTAGGGTGAGCATGGGTGTATTTGAAGTGAAAAATGACAAACTCAAGTGGGGGTGGAGGTGTTTTACAGAGCAATTGATCGAAGCTCATAGTTTTGTGCTGAAATAAACCCTTTTTGGCAAGACACTGGCTGAGACAAAGCGTAACACCTAGAATCGTGAAACCGAGAGAATCGTGGCCATTTTATAAGACACGAGCAAAGACACGGTCTCAACTTCACAGCCTTGCTTCCATTCATATCCCCAAGACACGGCCGACATGGTTCATCACACGACCGTGTCTTAGGCTATGTGATGCCAAATTCCTTCAATTTTTGTTATCGAATCTTCTACTTCAGTTGCACGAATGCCAACATGATCAAAGAACCTTAAATCACTTCACAACACTTGACATTCAACGTCCAAATCAAGACTTCTAGTATATGAACAAGCAAACGTTCATCAACAAGAATCGAAAATCTAATTGGAATTGGCGAGGTGTTACACAAATTGTTGATGACTTAAACCTCTCCTTCTACATTGGTCTGAAAAGAAGGAAAATGATTTCAAGAAATACCCTCTATGCATCTCAACAATAGAAAACCAATACATCAAGGCAGATGAAGATGATGAAAGCACCCTACTCCCAATTGAATTTATCATCTCATATGAAAATGAGTACACAAAAGACATGGTACGCCAACCAATCACAAAAGCAAAGCTTAATCACTGAATCAACCACACAAGACATGTACAAATTTACCTCAGTACTAGCAAGAGATACCATTAAAAACATGGATACTAATTCATATGACGAAGATGATAAAAGAAGGGAAATTGTTATAAAGGGTCAATTTGAGATAAAATAGGGGCAACTATTCAAGGATAAAAAGACAACAAAAACAACAATCAAATACTATGCCTTAATCAATCACTTTCAGTTCAAAATGGACAAATCTTGCAACAAATTCTACTTCATCAGTTGCATAAACAAAAACTACAATTGGCATTTTAAAGCTTTATCTGCGTACAAAATGAGAAAATTCAAGATAAAATTTTTTTACAATGTACACAGTTGTTTAGTGCAAAATAGATTCAACCACCATAAGAAAGCCACATCGACCTTCATTGCTAAATTGATAAAGAAAAAGTACATAAGCATGAAGTCAAATTATGGTCCTAGGCAGATAAAAGAAGATTTGGAAAACATGTTTGGAATAAAGATCAACTGTGTTATAGCATGAGAGCAAAAGAAAGAGCAGTAGAAGAAATTCTAGGGAAACCACTAGAGTCATATCATGAATTGCCAACATACTTACACTTGCTAAAGAGTACGAACCCAGGATCCATAATACATTTGGAGGAAAAAGAAGATGATACATTTATGTATTTCTTCATTGCACTTGTTGCATCAATTCAAGGATGGGTACATTGCAGATCCATAGTAGTTATTGATGGTGCTTTCCTTAAATCAACTTATGGTGGAACTTCGATTACAGCCTGTACACACAATGCAATAGGTAAAATATATCCATTAGCATTTGCGGTTGTTCAATCAGAAAATGATGCATCATAGGAATGGTTCTTTGAGAAGTTTCAAGAAGCATATGGGTACATAATGGGAATATGCTTTATTTATGATAGACATGAAAGTATTGCAAAAATGGTAGCAATTGTTTATCCAGGAGTTAGACACTATGCTTGCACCTATCACATACTGAACAACCTAAAAATAAAATTCAAGAAAAATACCAAAACTATGTCCAAGTTGTTCATAAAAGCAGCAAAGGCGTACACAATCAATAAGTTCTACTACTACATTACAGAGCTAGCAAAATTGGATTACAAAATCCCAATATATTTGCACAATGATGTTGCATACTAGCAGTGGGGTGTTGTGTTCTCATAAGAACATACAAGATCAGTAATGACACCAAACATTGTAGAATCCATGAATGCCACCAATAATGCAGCACGAGAGCTACCAACCAAACATTTTCATTTGTGGCTCAGCCTTTTGAAAATAACACCTAATAGCACCATCTTTGTAATTTTTTTTTTGATTTGTGCATGAGTTAATATTTTCATTAAAAATAAAATGACAATTGATGACATGGCACTGACTACATGATGACGTGGCTGTCAATTTTTAAGTGATAATCATTGCACCGCCAATGCCACATAATCAATTGTCATTTTTTAATAGAAATATTAACTCATGCTATGAATACAAAAAATCACAAAGGTGGTGTTATTGGGTCTTATTTTCTAAAGGTTGAGCCACAAGTGCAAAAACGAGCAAATGTCGTGCTATTTAGTGTTATTAAGCCAAAGTTATATTGGACATGGAGTGATAAAGCCAAGCTGATCTGTTTTTTAAGCATTTGACTTCAAGAGGAATAACAATGTTGTTGGTATACATTAAGGATATCATAATGACATGAGATGATGTGGATATAATAGAAGTATTAAGCAAGCATCTAACTAAGGGATTGGAATTAATTTTTTTTGGCAAACTCAAGTATTTTCTCTAAATTGAAATTGCCTACCTAAAGCATAAATTTTTTATCTCACAGTACAAATATGTGATGGACTAATTGAAGGATATAGGAAAGCTAGGGTATATACTAGTTGATACTCATAAAGAACACAATCATTGTAACACCTTGCCCATTCCGGTTGGTTTCTTTGTAGCACTCTGTTCAATTTTGATTTCATTTTGAGTGTTGAAATAATGATATGTTGTTTGAATATGTTAACATATGATATTTTATGAAGTTTAAGTCAATCTTAAGCCCTTGGGTTAGTGTGTTACTAGAGTAAACAATCCGAACTACTCAAGTGGTTTAGACCGTGGTTCACTTGAGTAAGCCTTAAAGGTTACTCGAGTGCAGTGGAATATGGCTTACTTGTGTAAGTCATTTGCTTACTCTAGTAAGACACACATCCAAGATTAGTTTTGGGCAAAATTTCACTCGAGTAAGAGGTGTGTTTAGTCGAGTGAGCCTCTATAATATTGAAACGGTGTGTTTCGATTTCAACGCCTATTTGTACCCCTCCATCCCAACTCTATTCGTCATTTTCACTCCAAAACTCATCCAAACTCTCTCAAATATGTCTCTCAACATCTCTCTTTGCTCTTATTGCTTCCTTTCGATTCCTAGAGGTAAGAACACGTTTAATCACTTATTTTCTCTATTTTTAAGTTTGAATTTCAGATTTATGCTTTAGGTCGAATTTGAATGTGGGTTTCATATTTTATTGAATATGTTGAAATGGGAGTTATAGGATGTTAGATCATGATGGATTGAGGATAGATAAACATCATTTGAGCTTGGGTTTGAAATATTTGATAAGTTTTTGAATGAGTTAGGGTTTGGAAAAATTTGTGATGATTTTGTGTTCTTTTGGTTAAATAAATTGTAGATTTAAGTTCATGAGGATGATTAGAGTTGATTTGAACAATTGGAAATGTCGAATTTTGGTTGAAACGAGATTTGTGGTATTTTTGGAATAATTTTCTGTCGCAAAGATTAAAATATAATAATTGGAAAGTTTGGGGTTGGAAATGAAATTCTGGAAAGTCTAGGTACTGATTTATAATTTCTTAAAAATTTAGGGACTAATTTGTAATTTGCCAAGGTTTTAGTGACTAAAGTGTAATTTTGCAAAAGTTGAACGACTAGATCGTAATTTTACAGAATATTCGATTTTCGAGACAAGACCATTAGGTCTTTAGTCGAAATAGGTTTTTGACACCATTGGGGTTTGGGTCTGCATTTACATTCATGCATATTCAGTATTGCTGAAGTTACCGTGTCTGTTCCTTTTGTGATAAATTCTGTTTTCAGCTCGGTTGGACTTCTTAGGTGACTTACCATTCCCCGGAGGCCAGTGATTGGACTATTCGCTCGGTGTCCAGGTGAGTGCAATGTCAGCTTCAGACACATATGTTGTGTCTTCTGAAATTATATGTTTTTGATGTGTCTGAACCTCTGCATGTAATCTAGAATAAATAAATGATTGATAAATTCTAAAATCTGACTTATTTGAAACTCTACTATGAAAATCAGTTTTGGAAATTATTATGTTTTCCATAATAAATATTATATTTTGAAACAAGTATGTTTTCTGTACTAAGTATTCCATTATGGAAATTTAATATATTTTTTGTAATAAATTTGCCATTTGAATTTAAGTATAATTTCTGAGATAAATACTTTGTTCAGTAATTTAAAATATTTTACGTAATAAATATTTGTCTGAAAGTTTGATATAATTTCTCTAAATAATCTGTCTGCTCTGCGTGTTGTTTGTTTGACTATTTAAAATAAATTTATATGTTTTTGTAAAGTATTATGATATAGGACACCTAGTTATGAGGTAGCGTAGTCTTTGGTATACCAATGCTTTATTTTTTTGCCTAAGTAGCTATCAATTGCCTAAGTGGCTAGCACTAGCCTAAAGGGCTATTATTCGCCTAAGTGGCTATACTCTGTGCCTAAGTAGCTAATTGGGGCCTAAGTGGCCATTATATATTATAGAGTCAGAGTGACTCAATTTATCTAATTTCAATAGTTAACTTATTAGTTTTAATAAATATTTTTGAAAATAAATACTATGCTTGGTCGCATGTTGTCCGCTATGGTTGCAAAGGTTTTCGAAATGATTTCTCAGAAATAATTTTATACGTATTTAGCGTGTATATGTATATATTTCATGCTTATATCTGCATGTGGTATTTTTGAATTGTTTTCAAAATGGTTTATGTGAGTCTTGAAGGTGATCTAGAGTGCTAGCCTTCACTGAGTTCTCTCACCGCCTCCCTTTAACATTTTTTAGGTTTAGTTGATAGTGAACATGCAATCTTTCGTGCTGAGTGAGGCGTCCTTATTAGCAGTGAGTGCCCTATTGTTTGGGCCTAATTATCTGATATGTTGGATGCTTCACACTGGATAGTGGGTTATGTATATGTATCTGATAATATATTGGTCTAACTAATGTGATTTATAATTATTTATTCACTATTTTGATATTATGATTATATTATATTTTATTATTATTCAAGAATATAATTTCTAAAACTTATTATTTTGTTAAAATGTTTTAAAATGACTAACAAGCCAACTAATAATAGAATTTGGGTAAATGTTCTGTTCTCCAAGACTTGTGTGAGATGGGTCGGGTCTCTGGTTTGGTTCGCGTTGTACGCCAGACATGGTCCGATCTTGGGTCATGACAATCATAAACTTGAAGAAGCACTTGATTGCGTCCTTATGGACAAAGGTTTATATACAAGATTGGTAGGAAGACTGATCTACTTGTCTCACACCAGAACATACATTGCATATGATGTTATAGTTGTCAGCCAATTTATGCACAACCCTATGATTGTTCATTTCCAAGGTATAACCAATATCCTTTCGTATGTTAAAGGAACTATAGGGAAATGTATTATATTCAAGAAGTGAAAGCAATTAAGTCTTGAAAACCTATATAGATGTAGCATATGTTGGATCACTTATTGATGGAAGATCAACATTAGGTTATGTTTTGGTGGGAATCTTGCGACATGGAGGAGTAAGAAACAAAAAATTATTGCAAAGTCTAATGCTGAAGTAGAATTCAAACAAATGGCCTTAGAGAAATGTGAGTTCCAATGGATTAAAATCATTTTGGAAGATTCGAAGATAAGATGGGAATTGCCAATACGACTATACTTTGCTAACAAATAAACCATTGGTATAACTCATAATCCTACACAATATGATCAGACCAAACATGTGGTGGAATTTGGGACAAAAACAACAACATAAACGCAACAATTTTTTTTTTCCTCAAATCTCATTAGGATCCATGCGTTAGTTAAACTGATTAAGGATAGATGAATACCTCAATCAATTGTAGTTCCAAATTATCGAAGAGGCTTGTTTAATCTCGTTGATTGGATCATGAACCAAACGTAAATAAATCATGAACACAACACGAAGAGATCATGAATGGACCATAAATTTTTTAGTAGGCCCTTAACTTGTATCCATACAAATGAACTGCCTATGAATGGGATGACAGTGTGCTAGTACTTGTTTTAAGAATTATATTCTCAAATAAAACTCATAACTTGATTCTTTGGAGGTTGCAATATGTTTTATACATCAATTGTCTAATAGGACAAACTACTTAACCCTAATCCTAGCCTATCTTATAGGATAAAATTAGATTTTTTTTTCTTTTAAACAATTCTAAAAGAAAAATTTGACACAATAAACTCAAACAATTCTAAGATAATTAACTTAATTACCTGTGTAGATAATTAACAAGAGAGAGAATATAGTAACTTCATCAGTTATATGATTAAAACAAACTTTGAAGTAGTCTCAATGACGTATCTAAACGATTTTCAAGATCAATGAATGCATACAATATTCGGTCTTTTCAAACAGTCTTCTATTTAATAAACTCAAACAACTTAGAAAACATGTCATGTTTTAGTTCATTCTAGTAGATGACCCTGTAGGTTCACTTAACATTGGCAATGGGCCCAAATCCTATTATTGGCCCATATGTCATAAGTGGCCTCTCCAAGACATTATAACTATATAAGTCAAGTAAAATCGATGATCCGAATTGACCTAATATACAGTCTGATATTTGGTCCTTTTGTCATACAATGTCTCGATTAAGTATAAGGTATGAATCATGTCATTCTTATATAGCTTAATCAAAAATTTCTTGATTATTGGGTAGACTAATTAAAAATATGATATTAATAACTCCTATCAATTCATTTGAGCATGGTCATGCCTTTTATCAGTCTTACTTATCAAACAACCAAGAGGTATGTCTCTCAAATATGAAAGAGACAAATTTCTTCACTATCACTCACATTTGTCAACATGATTCATCCTACGTCCAACCATTGTTCGTGTTACCATTCTGTTAAAAGATGGTGTTGAACAATGTCAAGACATATAATTCCCCATGCAAACATCTGTTGGAATTTGCGGCTAGTTTATGACATTCATAAGCAAGTAGTGCAGTGGAAATAATAAAAATTTCAAGCCTTGAACTCCACAAAGGACCCATGCACATCAACATATACAATTAGGGTTAGAAGATCTACTTTAGATCCAAAGCTTGTTAGTTTTGTGCCCTAGCCCAATCATGTATAAATTGTCATTTGGTTTATTTAATAAAGAGGCATTTTATTTCTATGAAATAGTATTTATTTTATAAAGATAAAACTCCATTAATAATCTATTATTCCTTATTCTATCAAGTGCTTGACTTGATAGTAAAACCATAAGGATAAAAGGAATACTATTCTAAATGTCCATAATCGATTATTATCATGAGAATGATAATGAATTAAGATTAGTATGTTTCTAAGTAGATAATCATATTTTAGTGATTATGGATATGAGATATCAACTTAGAACATAGATACATGTTGGGGAACATGTATTGGACTAGCCCGCTACGAAAGCTCTTCATAGATCGTTGTCACAAAGTAGCTTTCATGCAGTGGTGATGTTTGAGTCATCTGAATGAAACTCACTATCGACTCCTACATAAGGAATGCATGGTTTGACTTAGTCAAACGTTATCCGTAATAGGATAACAATAAAGACTATGATTGGATATGTCATGAATAATGTGGATGCGTGATAGTGATGGATTTGTTTATGAAGTGTGATATCTCTTGGCCACTTGATGAGTAGGATTGATGAAATGAATGCATACTCGAATGAATTGATAAAGGGGTTTATCAATATCATTCGTTATATCAATCTACTTGAGATCGAGAAATATGTTAGGCAATATAAGGTTGAACTGTGACCATGTTGGAAACTCTACGTGATAATATATCTGTTGAGTTTAGTTTTGATGATGATGAGAACAAATCATCCATGAAAGATGAAGACCAGAAAATAGTTGTGCTGAAAATGGCTACTATGCACACAGTAGGGGATATTATGCACACAGTAGGGGATATTATGCACACAGTACGTTGGTTGAATCATACTATGCACACAGTAGGGGATACTATGCACACAGTACGCTGGTGGAATCATACTATGCACGTAGTACTGATACTATGCACGTAAACGGGGTTCCAGAAACTGACAAATTCAAGACGCTCATCTGGAATTTGAATTTGAATATTCCCTGACACAATCACGTGAAGTATTAAGAGTGCAAACTTCAAAAAATCCATCTACGCACGTAATATATGGTATTATGCACGTAATATATGGTATTGTGCACATAGTATCTATCTTGTGCACACGGTATCT
>CAODLS013286958.1:0-12220 GCA_948243855.1 Flueggea neowawraea | reverse complement strand
CAGCAAGAACTACATCAGAAACCTTATGATGTGCACCCTTATCAGTTTAGTTGTAACATTGTCGGTTGTGCTGGCTGGAGTGCTTCTATTTATCCGAACTCGTAGGACTGCATTTGAGAAGAATGACAGGGAAGAAAACATCATGGACTGGGATTTCACCCCATTTCAAAAGCTCAACTTCTCAGTAGATGATATTGTGACAAGGCTCACAGATGCAAATGTTGTTGGACAAGGTTGCTCAGGCATGGTTTACCGCGTTGAGACTCCAATGAAACAGGTCATTGCAGTGAAAAAGCTGTGGCCAGAGAAGAACGGGGACGTCCCAGAGAGAGACCTGTTCTCTGCAGAAGTCAAAACCCTTGGATCAATCAGGCATAAGAACATAGTGAGACTTCTAGGATGTTGCAACAATGGAAAAACTAGATTGCTCTTGTTTGACTACATCAGCAATGGAAGCTTAGCTGGACTCTTGCATGAGAAGAAGATGTTCCTGAACTGGGATGCAAGATATAAGATCATACTAGGAGCAGCTCAGGGACTGGCTTATCTGCATCATGATTGCATTCCTCCAATTGTACACCGTGATATCAAGGCCAATAACATCCTGGTAGGACCACAGTTCGAGGCCTTCATTGCAGATTTTGGACTCGCAAAGCTTCTTGATTCTGCAGAATGTTCAAGAGTTTCACACACTGTTGCAGGATCCTGTGGATACATAGCCCCAGGTAGTCTTCAGACATGTAATTTAAATAGTTTAACTAAATGCATTTCCCCAATTCTTTTTTCACAGATCAAAGCATTTCAAGAGTTTTTTTTTTTTTTGCATTATTTAGTGAGTTCTGTTACAAAAGAAATCAGGCACAAGTAAACCACTCCTGAAAAGCTCTCAGAGAGTTCTCTGAATGCTTTTTCTATCCATCCAATCAGTCATTTCTTTTTGGCCCTAATCAATGTGACGCATATTCTGTATCATGAACCATGCAGAATACGGATACAGTTTCAGAATAACAGAGAAGAGTGACGTGTACAGTTATGGTGTAGTTCTCCTGGAGGTTTTAACAGGGAGGCAGCCAACTGATAACAGGATTCCTGACGGCGCTCACATTGTCACTTGGATTAGCGTAGAGCTGAGAGAACGAAAAAGAGAATTCACAACAATTCTAGACCAGCAACTACTACTCAGATCAGGCACACAACTCCAAGAAATGCTTCAGGTTCTTGGGGTGGCCCTACTCTGTGTAAACCCTTTGCCAGAGGAACGTCCCACTATGAAAGATGTAGCAGCAATGATGAAAGAGATCAGGCATGAACATGAGGATTTTGAAAAACCAAAATTTCTCACCAAAGGAACAGCCAGTAATCCATTATCAGGAGGTAGTAACCCAAAATCAGCAATTCACTCTTCTAGTTTCTCCAGATCATCAGAGCCTCTAATTAAATCACCTTCATAAGTCCATAGTCCTGTAAAATCCTACACATTACATTTTTTAGTTCATCAATTATTCTTTAAGCAACAAAAAAATTTGTACAGATTGACATATGCAATATTGCTAGAGCTTCAGATATGTTTGCTCTGATTAATTTTGGCTTTATTCAATTCAAGGCACTTCCTTGATCTTATTCTGATTTATCTGTAAAGATAGCAAGTTCATTAGCAGTGCAGTGTAAAAGATAACTTTGCCAGAGTAAACTCCTGCAGTTTAAAAATGACAGAAAATGACAACCATGATGCATTCTCTAATTTCCAAGCGAGGAACGTACACAGTCACGGAGCTTATTTGTTCCCTCCGAGTCAGGACATTCAAATGTCCTAAGAAATGTATTAAATAACAACATAAAATAGAAGAAAAACCAGACTCGTCTGTCAAGAAGAATATCAAGAACTACAAAGTATCTACACTGATCCTTGCCACTACCCAATACCTAAATCTTCCATTTCAATCTTATCTAGACAAATACTATCTTAGATTATCTTTGTCAATGCTAATAAGTAGAGAGAGATGCTTCCATGGCTACTATCAGTCACATGAAATACACAATAATGAAAAAAGTGCTACAGTACAAACATTTGTTCATCAACATGGCCCATGTTATCAGAGGCAGCTTTCAAATTTGGGGACCAAGAGAAAAAGACATTTAGCTTTTTTAGAGCTTATTGGGTTGTCTATTGGGATCTGGGCCAAGGAAAAGCCAAGGTGGTGACATGATCTTGGTTGGCATAAAAGCCTAAATAGATCAAGGAAATCAGAGATGCAAAAGGACCACAATTCCCATCAAGAGTAGCCAACATCAATCTTACTAAAGATAAAGAAATCTCATGCCCCATAATCATGAAAGGATACATCGCTTCTGGTCATGTGATACCAAACAATCTCAGGCCCACAGATAGTTTTAAGAACCCTTTCAAGCGCCAAATTGGGAAGATTGCAAGCAACCATCAGACATGAGCTATCACATGCAGGATGGAACTTTATACAAGAAACTTGAACCTCAATTATTTCCTAACTCAATTCATCTAAAACCCTAATCACAAGTATGAGAAAGAAACATACATAGAATTATTGTTTCTTTCTCCCTGGCAAACCATGTTTTTCATAATTCAGACGTGTCGACTGTTGTCGATTGAGAAGCATGGTCTTGTTGATTACATATTAAGATTTAAACATTGGAGAAAGAAAGGCCATACACATATTTATTCCCATACTATTGTACTCAAGTAATATAATGTAATCAATCGTCAAATCACAGTCTGCAAATCTGGCTCCTCCGGTGCAAACCTTTAATTCCATTTTAGCACTACAGAAATATAAGGACTCCGGAAAGTCTTGAAACTAAAATCGTTCAATTTTTATATTTCAAAGCCTGTCTGCAGACTGGAAAATTTTCATTTGTACGAATCCAGTAACATAATTTGCTAAAAAGAAATATAAAGAAACTGTTGGATGAAAAAGAAAACTGAGAAAATTTTCACAATAATAACCCATTAGAAAGTTGCTATCATCAGCACTGAAGTGAGAAGGAATTACCGACAAGCTGAGCAACAAAACGTACAAGAGAAGACAAGCTATTAAATCAAACTAATCTTTTATGCAAAGTAGTCTAAACATCAGAAGGTGGAAATGCTACTTCAGACTTTCAATAAAAACTGAAGACAAAATCAATCAGTTGAAAAATGGAATTTAATACCGAATAACGGTAGAAATATGTCTCACAGATAAAAGAAAACACGAAAAGGGGAGTTAATCAAGAGTCTGACAATGGACTAAAGCGAACAAATCTAATGAAAGAGATTCATGTTGAGACCATGCAAATTTGAAGGCCACAGCACTATTTTCCAACAGTTAAAACTAAAAATCTAAGGCCTACTTACTGTTTCACAAATACAGCACTTCCCCTGACGACTTGTCATGTGATTAATCAACTCTAACAAAAGCACTAACCATGCAAACAAGGCTCACGCGCAAGTGGCCCCACACATGGGAGCATAGATTTCAGATAAACATTCCTTATGCTGACACCTAACGGGTAACTGCCACCTCTTTAACCAATCGTCTGCAATCTACGAAAGCAATTGTACTACAAATTTCCAATCCACCAAGAAACAGTAGCAAAAGGGAAAAGTCACCGAAAGTTTGGATGCATAAAGCATTGCATCTCTGATTAAAAGTCGTAGGAGATATGTCTAATCCAGAAGTCAATTGGGAAATTGACACAAAATTGCTAGCAAACACCACTGTGTAGGAAATGAATAAGAGTTACTTTTCCCGACTTTAATACTTGAATTTAGCATTATTTTGAATAATCGTATTCAGCATCCACAACTCAGTCCACGTGCATGCTATAGAACTTCCTAATTGGTGGAGTGTCTTAAACGATAAACATATATACGTATATCCTTTTGGACCAGTTGATCTTAATGTAAGGTACTGGCAATAGACAGTATTAGTTTCAATATAGATTAAGCTTGTAATACACTCCCAGAAACGACACAGCATTGCCACAGTTTTCTAATCATAAAATCAAGAAGAAGGGACAAAACGTGTTTGTCTTTATATCATTTATATTCGTCTTTCAACAAAAAGTCAAATAGATGCTACAAAATTTGAGAACTTAATTTATTCACAAATATGTATAAGCCAATCAAGTTACATACTTAGAGAACATGCACATGATGAACAACCTCATTGCCTTCTGCAAGTGGAGAAAATCGAAGTGACAGATAACCACTGGAATCACACATAATAAGTGATGAATTAAAATAGTGGAGGCATAATAAGTAAAACATTGGCAACAACTTTATGTCAGATTTTAATGCAACAACAATATCAGGGAGATTTAGCGCACCTGAAAACAAAATTTTGACCATAAAATTATGAACAATGACCGGCCACTGAAAATTACAGGTTCCCGGGATGCCACTTTATACTGCATCTAACACTTTTGGCACAGAGAAGAATGGTTTAGGCATGCAATCATCACAAGCTCAACTTCAAAGGTATCCAATGAAATATCAAAAAATTGCATCCTACCTTGGTTTCTGAACTGATGGTACTCGCTGACCACTGACAACACAATCTATTGCCAGGCTTAGATCTCTGCAGAAATATTGAAGCCAATTAATAATGGGACAATAAACATATGTGTAGAGACGTGAACGCCTGCATCTTTTATGTGCATCTAAATTGAAATAAATGAATATAAATTCAATCATCATCTCGGCCAATAGAGGCAGTAAACTTCCAGTGACAGGCACGTTATTACTGGGACAGGAATCATCAAATTGACCATGATACACCAGTTCAAATGGCCTTCGACCATCCTGAAACATTAAATTGATTTAGAAACATGACTAAAAAGGTGAACATCAAATGACTGTTAGTTTTATGCTAAAATAGAATTATATCATTCCTGAATGAAAATCAGCTATAAAAGGAGAAGAGGGAAGAATTAGAGGAAAACGAGACCATATAATTAATTCCCTCCACCAAGGGCTTGGGTGGTGTAGCATGCTTGAAAACTCTAACTAAAAGCAATTAATAAAAATAAATACCTTTTTAAACAGAAATAACTCTGGGGTGCAAACAGCTCCAAATGTGCGTGCAACCTCTTGTGACTGAAGTTCATATATATCAAGTATTAGTAAAAGATGGACCAGGGGTTCAGGAGATTATGAATTCGAACTAAAAAAGAATGACAGAACCACACATTTAATGTGTCAAGTGTACTGCAATATACATAACCTATCAGGAACTCCGGTGATTTCACTATCCTAAGAATCCACTCATGTCTTATTACAAGGCTTAAACACCTTCTAGGCCAAGAACTTGTGAGCATCTGTGTACATGTGCATGTGTGAGCCATGAGGGGGTTTCTGGATCAGTCATATGCACCATAGTGCAAGAAATACTCACAGATATTCCATTTATAAAAAAAAATGCATAAATTGTAATCAATGACGAATGACATTAAAAAAAACATTGTATGAAACTCAAATGTTACCACCAAATTTTCAACATTGAACACATACTTCTTTTTTCATTATCATCTTTTCACATACCTTGAATAAACCGCAATGCTAATTCAATGGCAATTAGGTAAGTAATCAAAGTTTGCAAACACCTCTAATTCTACATGTGATTAACTAAAAAAAGAAGAATTTGCAAGATATGCAAACCACAGTCAAGTAAAGGCTCACATTCAATTTTATTTCCCCAACCAGTTTGTAGATTCTTTATGATTCTATCAACAAAGAAAAACCATATTTCCCTAGCACGTTAGAAGAAAAAGAAAATAAGAACCATCTTAACTTATTATCATTTATAATATTAAAAAAATAAAAAAAAGCTTCCTACATTTCATGGGTTGCTGGAAGGTCACTGAAAGATTACACTCCCTCTGTGCCATAAATATAAGCCACCTTTTCATTTATATTTGTCCCAATATATAAGCTTGTTTTCTTTTTAATACTAGTAATTATATTATATTTTACTATATTGTTACTATTTAATGCATAATAAATTGTGTTGTTAATTATTATTGGATAGTTATAAGGATATTTTTGAAATCTCTAATAAAAATAAAAACTCAACCAACTTTTTTAATCTGTGTGAAAAACACATTGTGGTCTATTTTTGTAAGACGGATGGAGTATTTTGTTCTAAAAGACTACAAATAATTTAAAGTGTTGATATACAATGTAACGGTGTCTCCAGTTGTATGTATAACTCAAAGATAATCTAGCCCCATAGAAGAAAAATTAAATACTCTCCAAACCCACACCTATCAAATATACCATCTAATGAGCCAACCAATAAAAAAAGGGCATATTCCATTGATATTGCTAACTTCTAAATGGGAAGGCCAAATTTTATCCTGATCCAGCTTCCAAAACCAACAGCATTGTGTAATTACTTAATATAGAAATTAAAAGAGAATGAGCAGCATCAACTAAGTCAACAGCTTAACCGGGCTCCATCCCTCTTCTATCCTACATTTTATCAAATCTGACCTTTCCCAAGTGAGCGATTCTTCTGTAATGCTGCATCCACCCATGTCATGATATAGCCAGCTGAAAGTTCAACAAGCTAATCTTTGTGTTGACTACACCTCCACAAGGGCATTTAAATTGAATGCAGCCATCATTGCAATATTTTAGTACATAAAGCTGTTGTGCACATTATTGTTTTCTTCACCATCAAAATCTGAAATTAGTATAACAAAGTGGAAACTAAAGTAAACTCTCTCTGTGAACTGATGATAATCAAGTCTTGGATCTAAATTCATATCCCACTTTGCACACCATAAATGACCAGATTTTAACTCAAGGTAAATTGAACTTCGGTGGAAAAATATTATCTGAATCAGAAAATTAGAAATTATGGTCACTGTTATCACATCCATACCTCATCGTATAGATAGGGGAATGGGTAATTAAAAGCTTTAGCATCTTCTGCCATAAACTCTGGTCCATCCTGTAAAGAATAGTGCCTTTATAACTATTCAAATTTTCACCATAGTTTTAATCTCAAAAAGAAAGAAAAAAAAATATTTATTGGAACCTGCAGATGAATAGCCACAGAATTTGATGATATTGCAACAACTGCAAGTCCTTTCTGTAAAATGGTGCAACAAATATCAATAGTACCATTTCATAAGTGCACATTCCAACTCAAACATTTACTACAAATTTATAGCAGAACATTGATTCACCCACCTTCATATAGAAATTTGAAACCTTCACTATATCCTTCTTCAAGTGTTTAACAAATGGACAGTGATTGCAGATAAACATAACCTGCGTGAGCACATTCTTATAAGGCATCTTGCCTTCATTCATATTCCATTAAGGATGAAATGATAAGTTCATTTCAGCCTGACCTATTCAGAAAAGAGAAGAACTTATCATTTAATAGATAAGCGTAAACAACTTGCAATGTACCAAGTAATGCAGACAAGCATGTCATCCATAACCAGCATTTTCCTGAAATTTATTGTAAGCAACCCATGCGCATGTATGCCATTTAATAGATCTATCCAACACCAAAATTCAATCCCATGCATTTTCAAACAATCACAGATTCACAGTGATGGCACGCTTGGTTACATTGCAATCTCAAAACCGCATTAAAAACAATGTTTTGTTTACTTTTGTGTAATTTACTAACATTCTCAAAAGATCAATTCCATTCTGATTTCAAACTCAATTAAACTTCAAAGTGCACCAACAATGCCCTATTTTTTTAAAAAAAAAAAACCTTCAAGACGAATCTCAATTCAAATATTCAATCAATCCAAGGTAACCACCTTTTCAGCTACAAAGTAAACAAAAACTCACCAACAAAGCCAGGTACGCTTCAAAATCTTCACGCTTCCACATTTTCTCAGTTAAAGGCTCCGGAAGCTGCAGACACGCACAACAACAACAACAGCAATTATAAACAACCCCACCATTACCAATCAAAAAATTACCAGGAAAAAGATGATAATGACCTCAAAACTAGGAGCTCTGAACCCTGAAGGCACGCCTTGGGACTCAGTTCTCGCTGCACGGACCGATAAGAGCTTTGTCGTAGCTGGTGAAGCGTTGCTCTTCGTGGACCTGAGCTTCAGGGGATTGGAACTCCTCATCCATACTGTTGCCACGAAAAACGACGATGTTGTTGCCGAGGAGGGTCTTGCTAAGTGCGCGGGAGAGAGCGGAACCGTGCGCCTCGTCTAATGGACACTGCGCTCAAACACAGAGCCGTGGCCATGGGGGTGCTGGTAGTGGCTGTGCCTCCGTGTGCCTCTGTGGAGGATTGAAATTTGGTGGTTGCTATCTGGGGACTATTTTGTAATTGTCATTCTGATTAAGGAGTAGTTTTTTGTCTTTTCACACTGTAAGACTCAATGGGCTACAAGCAGATGAAATTATGGGCTTCATGGCCCTAAACGGTTAGAGAGATCGAAACTTCTCAAGAAAATGTATCCAAAAAATTTCTACAAACGAAATAACACACGTACGTCTCCTCATGTCATTTTGTTATTTCAATTCGCATTGAAGATTTAATATTCAAAGTGACGGATCTAGAACTAAATTCACTTGGGGTCCGATGATGAACATAAGTGATAATACGAACTTTGATGTTATATATTTATTAAGGGCAAGTTAAAACATACCTCCATTTAAACAATTATTACAAATATATGATTCATTTATTATCTTCTTACATCTTGAGGCCTTTTTTCTTACATTATACCACCTAGCCTATTTTTTTACATATCATAGACCAACAGGCCATTTTTCTTATATTTTTCAACTATAATTCCTTTTTAATATTTTTTCAGTTTTAGTACTTGTATTTTATTTTTTTTATTTTAGCAATTTTTTGTTTTTTAGATTACTCCATTTTCACATAATATTTTTTAAAATCTAAAATTTTTCCAAATAACTAAAAATCAACATGTAATAAACTTTTTAAAAACTCAAAATTTTTTAGTTTTTCTTTTTTTGAAAAAACTAAAACACCTAAGATCAACTCTACATGAACTTTTTTAGAATCAACCTAAAATCAACTCTACAAAAAAAATTAAAACCTTAAAAATAAACCGAATATCAACTCCACATAAATTGTACATAATTTTTTTTAAATCAACCTAAAATCAACTTTACATAAAATTTTTCAAAACCTAAATACAACCTAAAATCAACTCAACTATTCTTCATTATTTTTATTTTAGTCCCTATTCTTCATTATTTATTTCATTTTAGTCCATGTTCTTCATTATTTTTTTATTTTAGTCCCTATTCATATAAACTTTATATAAACTCAATATAAACTTAATATAACTTTTTTAGAATTTATAAAAAAAATCCTAAATCTCAAATAATTTAATAAACTTAATATTAGGTCGTTATAAACTTTTAAAACACTAAGAAAACTTTCTTTTGACAAACTTAAAAACACTTAGAAAAATTTTAAAAATATATATAAAGTTTATATAAACTTCATGTAAACTTTACATAAACTTAATATAATTTTTTCAAAACAACGTTTTTTAGTAACCTAAAAAATCAACCTTATATAAACTCAATGTAAATTGTTTTCAAAAACATCCAACTATATCTTAAATAAATTTTTGTAACCTTTGAATAAATATTTCTGAAAATTTTTCAAAAGAAATTATTATCATTTAAAAATAATTTTATTAAAACAGAAATAAAAAAAATATAAAAAAAAAAGAAGAACATCGATTAGGGTTTCAAAGAACCCTAACCGTTGATCCTGGTGACCAGATTTGGTCGCCATCCTAACCGACCAGATCTGGCTGCCACTCAATCAAAACTGTAATATACAGGGACGACATGAGGAAGAGACGACTAAAGACGCGATGTAGAGCAATAACAGATCGGAGAACAAAGCAAGGAGATCGACGAGAAAGAAGAAAGTTGAGGTGGTGGCGGAGAGCGACGGGATGAAGTCAACCAGGAGAGTGACGAGCGAGCGAGGAAGACGACCAGATCTAGGTGAAAAGCGACGAGGAGGAGAGGCCGACGATCGACATAAGCAAAATTATAGAGAGAAAAAGAAAGGAGGTGAAGCGGACGGAGGGAGTGAGGAGGCTAACTGTCAGTTGAGGGAGGAGGGAGAGAAGGACTGAAGGAGTAAGGAGGTCGACGGTCAGCTGAGGGAGGGGAGAGAGAGGTGAAAATGAAAGAGGAAGGAGAGGAGAGGGAGAGTCAGAGAGAGAGAGAGAAGAAGAATTAATGAACAAATGAGACAAAATAGGGAGTGAAAATGACTGAACAATAAATGATCAATCCGTATGAAGTAAGAAATGCCTTCGTTCAGTTGTAAAGGTTGGACCTTTAATTAAGAAAGCAAACGCAATGAGGTAAGAAATGTAAGAAAAGTTGGGCATATTCAGTTGCAATGTAATTATCTCTTTATATAATATATTTCAAAGTGAACAACTATGGAAGAAAACCATGTTATATATAATATGTTAATGTCTCATATTATACTGTAAATACATATAATATAACCTAAATATACCATAAATAAACTATAAATATACCTTATATATGTATCATATTATAAGATAGCATAGAATCGGGAGGAGTCACGGGACCCCCTTGACCCCTTTCAGGTCAAACCCTGAATGTTCAGGTGTCGAGTTTTTGTTTACAAAGAGTGGTTGCTCATTTTCGGAGATTTGAGCATCTAAAGTTCTTAAACTTAAACCTCCCAATAAGTGCCTTTTTGAGGTTCGAACCTTTATTCTATAAGAGATAAAAATCACTCATGGTCAAAATACTTACTACTAATTGTTTGTTGGTTTAATTTCTCACATAAGCACTATTTAATTAATTACTATAATTGACTTAAATGAATAATTGAACCCTCGATTTATTTAACATTGTAAATTTATTATGAATCTACTTCTTAAAAATACTTGAAATTATGAGGAAAGGCTTCGGGGAGGAGGGAAAAATTAAAGAATCCATTGAACGAATTCTCATCAATTTGGGTTAATACTACATTTGGTCACAAAAGATTGTCCAATGCTCACATATAGTCAAAAAAGAAATTTTTGCTACACCATAGTCATAAAAGAAATTTTCAAGATGCAAGATAGTCACAAAACCAAACAAACTGACACGTAAGATCTATTTTGCCACGTCAAGTAGACACATCAACAAGAGGAGCTGACGTGTCAAACTGAGCGTGATTACTTATTTCCAACCCAGTCAAATAACCCAATCAGGTATGAATTCGGATCGTAAAGCTATTAAAACGACAAGAAAAATATTCCTATTTTGCTTTTCCCTCTTCCTATTGACACGAACACATAACCTCCATCTTTTTGTCGATTTAAACCACAGAACCTCCCTCTTTTCGTCTACTTGACATGGCAAAACAGATCTTACGTGTCAGTTTGTTGAGTTTTGTGATCAGCTTGTAGCTTAAAATTTTCTTTGTGACCATGGTGTAGCAAAAAAAAATTATGACCATATTTGAGCATTGGACAAATTTTTGTGACCAAATATAGTATTAACCCCATAAATTTAACAAAATAGGATATGCTTATAAGGCTGTTTGTAACCAAGGGTCCCCGAAGTCGTCCCGTGGGACGCCTGCTCAGCGTTTTTATTATTGTTTTATTAAAGTCCCCAGTTCCTAGCCCATTATCTTTTTCATCCGTAACCCAGGGACTACTTTAAGAGTCTCGCGGGACGCCTATTCAGCTTTCCACTAAAAACAATTTTATTTTAATCGCCTAACTTTTATCTACTACTTCATTTAATACTTTCTACCCTAAATTTATTACAATAAAAATAGTTCATTCGAATAAAAATAATTTGTTAAAATAAAAAAATTACATTAAAATAAAAAAATACATAAAATTTAAAAATTAAAATAAAATAAAAAAATTACATTAAAATTAAAATATTACAAATAAAATATTAAATATTACATTAAATTAAAAATACTACAACCCATAATTTTCACAAATTTTTTTACAAGCGTATTCATGCAAACGTTGTGCCGCTAGAGTCATGTTCGATGCATCTTTGTCGAGCATCGTTATGTCGAGTGTCGTTATGTCTTCCTTAAGCTGTTAATCTTTGAGATACTCCATTTTTTCTCGTTCGATCTCGAGCCGTTGTTCTTTTTCTTTCTTTCTTTCTATTAGCTTCCGCCGTTTCGAAAGATTTGCGATTTAATTCTTTCTCGAA
>CAODLS013286703.1:0-16656 GCA_948243855.1 Flueggea neowawraea | reverse complement strand
AATTACTTTCAAAAGGGGGCGAAATGATTTTTTTTTAAAATATTTCAAACAATGTGCAAATTGTTTTAAAAGATGAGTAGAAAAGAAAATTTTGAAAATTTTCATAAATTGTTTTTGAAAGGCTGATTGATTATTTTTTATATGATCAGACATTGTATAATCCTAACCTCTTGAAAAGGATGAAATCCTTGACCAAATTTGTTGCCTTGATGTAAGCACTTAAATTCTTCAAAGTTTTGGCATCATAAAAAAGGGAGAGATTGTTGGATCAAGGGTGCTCAACAATAAGTTCCATTTGTGTTTTGAAGATGTGCAAAACATGTGAATTGAAGTAAAACACGTTGGAAAGCTCGGAATTGCAAATCAAGCCACTGGAAGTGCCACAATGTACGTTATAGAGGTAAAACGTACGTCACAGTAAAGAGCAACATATGTTATGAAAGATCAACGTACGTAGACATGGAACCGAATGCAAACAGAAGCTACTGGATCCTTAACAACATACATCATACATTCACAACGTACGTAGTGAAGTCACAACGTACTCATAGGAGATTCAACGTACGTCATCTGGAGATGTGGCTATGTTCAATGTACGTCACGGACAATAAACGTACGTGAAGCTGAAGAATTTGCAAACAACGTACGTAGCGTGTTTACGACGTACATTATGTTTGTCCTAGAAGGCTATAACGGCTATAAACAGTCTCCAACGGTTAGTTTCTCAACAACAACGACCAAATGGCTTGGAAAAACTATAAATACATCAAGGAAGGACAGAAAAATAGTGGATGATCATATGGATTCAAGACCAAAACATTTTTATAATTCCATCACCCCCAAAACACCAAAATCAAGCTAGAGAGAAAAGCAAGAGCATTGTGTCAACATATGTACTCCTAGCATAAAGATTTTATTTCTTTGTAAATGTTTTGTAAACACTTTGAGAGTGTGGGGAAGGTTGGTTGTGAACCTATGGAAAACAACATTATAATGGCCTTAGAGGTTTGAGCCGTAATCAACCTCATTGGCTTTGAAGGTATGAGTCGTAATCAACTTTGTTGGCTTTAGAGGTATGAGTCGTAATAAACCTTGTTGGCCTTAGAGGTTTGAGTCGTAATCAACCTTGTTGTAAGGCTTTGTTGGATTAAGCCGTAATCAATCTTCGATAGTGAAAAACCTAAGTGAGACTTAGGTAGTGGATGTAAGCATGGTTAGCTAAACCACTATAAAAATCTTGGTGGTGTTTTTCTTGCCTCACTCCAACTCACTTCCGCTCTCCAAAATTAACCAAGGCATCCTCCGAGAAAATTCTCCAACAAGTGGTATCAGAGCGGGTCTCCGTTCAAGAAGGCTTAACAACCTTGGAGCAAAGATTCTACATTAATGGAGATGCTAAATTTGGTATTATCTTTTCAACTCCTCTCATTTTTATTGATATTGTTTTGTTTTAAACAGGGGGAGAAAACAAGGTTTGGAAATTATGCACAAATTACTTTCACAAGGGCGATAAATGATTTTTAAAAAAAAAATTCAAACAATGTGCAAATTGTTTTCAAAGAGGGGGAGAAAAGAAAATTTTGAAAATTTTCATAAATTGTTTTTGATAGGGGGAGTGATTATTTTTTATATGATCATACATTGTATAATCCTAACCTCTTGACAAGGATGAAATCCTTGATCAAATTTGTTGTCTTGATGTAAGCGCTTAAATCTTCAAAGTTTTGGTATCATAAAAAAGGGAGAGATTGTTGGATCATGGGTGCTCAACAATAAGTTCCTTTTATGTTTTGAAGATGTGCAAAACTTTTGAGTTGAAGTAAAACACGTTGGAAAGCTCGAAATTGCAAATCAAGCCACTGGAAGTGCCACAACGTACGTTATAGAGGTACAACGTACATCACAGTAAAGAGCAACATACGTTATGGAAGATCAACGTACATAGACATGGAGCTGAATGCAAACAGAAGCTACTGGATCCTTAACAACATACATCATACATTCACAACGTACGCAAAGGATATTCAACATACGTCATCTGGAGATGTGGCTATGATCAATGTACGTCACGGATGATCAACGTACGTGAAGCTGAAGAATTTGCAGACAACGTACGTAGCGTGTTTACGACGTACATTATGTTTGTTCCAGAAGGCTGTAACGGCTATAAACAGTCTCCAACGGCTAGTTTCTTAACAACAACGGTCAAATGGCTTCGAAAAGCTATAAATACATCAAGGAAGGGCAGAAAAATAGTGGATGATCACATGGATTCAAGACCAAAACGTTTTTATCATTCCATCACCCCCAAAATACCAAAATCAAGCTAGAGAGAAAATCAAGAGCATTGTGTCAACACATGTACTCCTAGCATATAGCTTTTATTTCTTTGTAAATGTTTTGTAAACACTTTGAGAGTGTGGGGAAGGTTGGTTGTGAACCAATGGAAAACAACATTTTAATGGCCTTAGAGGTTTGAGTCGTAATCAACCTCATTGGCTTTGAAGGTATGAGTCGTAATCAACATTGTTGGATTTGAAGGTTTGAGCCGTAATCAACCTTGTTGGCCTTAGATGTTTGACTGGTAATCAACCTTTTTGGCCTTAGAGGTTTGAGCCATAATCAACCTTTTTGGCTTTAGAGGTTTGAGCCGTAATCAACCTTATTGTAAGGCTTTTTTGGATTGAGCCATAATCAATCTCTGATAGTGAAAAGCCTAAGTGAGACTTAGGTAGTAGACATAGGCATGGTTGGCTGAACCACTATAAAAATCTTGGTGTTGTTTTTCTTGCCTCACTTCAACTCGCTTCCGCTCTCCAAACTTGACTAAGGCATCATTCGGGAAAATTCTCCAACACCTTCTCGAATGGTGACCTGCTCTGATACCACTTGTTGGGTAGATTTTGGTCTTGGTTTGATGGAGTTGTGTAAGGAAGAGAGAAAATGTGAACAACAATGATTTAGAGTGGTTCGACCAACTCGATGCCTGCATCCACTACCTAAGTTTCACCACTTAGGATTTTCACTATAACCGTGATTGATTACGACCCAATCCAACAAAGCCAATACAACAAGGTTGATTATCGGCTCAACTCCTCTAAGGCCCTCATAATGTTGTTTTACTTAGGTTCACAACAAACCTATACAATGTTGTTTTCTAAAAGCTTACAAAAAACCTTCTCACACTCTTAAAGTGCAAAAAAAATGTTTACAAACAATAAAGCTCTATGCTACAGTTGAATGTATGACTTTGATGCTTGAACTTTGATCTCTGTCTTGATTTGGTGTTTTTGTTGGTAGAAATTGATAGGAGTTTTGGATCAATGATTTCCGATGTTGTTCAACACTTTCTTAGCTATATCTTGATGTATTTATAGCTTTTCTAAGCTATATGACCGTTGGAATAAAGTAACTAGCCGTTGGAATGCATTTAATGTTGTTTTCTGCAGTCTGGTACACTTTAACTTACGTTATGAAATGCTTATGTAAGTTGATCATCATCCAACCTAGATAACGTATGTTAACCATGGACACGACGTACGTCAACTGACATCCAGAACTTGATGTACTTTAAGTGTGTGCACATTCAATGACTTCCAATGCCTTTTCGCAACTTCGAGCCTTCTGACGTGTTTAACTCCAAGTCTAACGTTTTGTTCATCATCAAAACCTTTATTTATCATCAAAACATGGATAAATCTTAATGTTGATCACACATAATTCAACAAAGTGTTCTTGTGCTTATTTTCTTATTCTATCTACTTATATCCATTGTTCTAAATTATGTTTAGTGAGTGCTTTATTGTTACAAACAGAGAGTTTGTGAGGTTGGATCAAAGGTAAATCCTAGGCTTGGTTTATTCTTGAACTGGAATCAAGTATTTTAAGAGTTCTCACTTAGCTTGAAAGTGAATGTGGCTTTGGAGGTGTTAAGCCGGAAATCAACTTCTTTATAGTTGGCCTTGTTGGATTGAGCCGTAATCAATCATCAAGATATAGTTAATTAGGGAAAATCCTAAGTGAGGAACTTAGGTAGTGGATGTAGGTAAGGTTGGTTAAACTACTCTAAATCTTGGTGTTCATCTTCTCTCTTTTCAACTCTCTCAACTCCAAAAGCAAAACCAAAATCCACCAAACAAAAAATGCATCTAGTAGCTTCTGTTTCAAAAAATCCAAGATCAACATATGTCACATAAAGCATAACGTATGTGATCAGGTAGTGCACACGATTCGATGTAGTAATAAAACCCTTGGAGTATTCCTCGGGTGTCAAATCCATAAGGAACGTGTACTAGTTAATGATTGAAAAGCAAAAGAACACGATAAAAACCAAGATTTTGAGTTGTGATGGGTTTGATTTTAAAAACATGAAATCAAATAACAAGGTAAACAAAAGCATTTGGATCATTGAGATGCAAGCAAAGACTCTTTTTTGCTAAATCAATGAAATGGGGTTTTTTTGGGATTGAGTGTTCTCTCCACAAGGCTAACCCAAGACCTCTCTCAAGGTCACTCGAGTCGTACCTGCACTTCCTAGGAGGGTTCTCTCGGCCTTACCTAGTCAATTTAAGACCATTAAGTCTTTTGAGGAATTTCATCCAACACCTTGTAGGCACTAAATATATCTACTGGAGCACTCAACAAGCTTTATACTTATAGACCTAACACAAGCTTCATCTCTCGATTCTTCACTTGGGCTTATCACAAACGATATTGTGGTGATAAAGCACAACATCATTCCAATCATAACAAGTCATAAAATCAAATCCAAGGGGAATCATTCAAATAAAGAACATAAAACACAATACCCATCAAAGATGAACTTCAAATATGGAAATCAAAGTACAAAAACAATACCCATTCATTAAATATAACAAATAGTCATAAAAAATTACAACTCAAAATCCTAACTCAAAATCCTAACTAAAAATCTACACCACCACTATTTAAAGAAAATGAAAATAAATACTAACCTTTAGAAGAAAACAACATCACCAAAATAAAAATAAGAAATGAAAAACAAAAGATGAGAGGGATTCCTTTCTGAGATAATAGGTCTCTTCATGGAACCCTATTTTCCTTTTGGCTCTTCTTCTTTCTTCTCTCAAGCTTTGGTGGTGAGTGTTCCTTGATCTCAAAGATGCTTAAAATGGTGTGGAAGAGGGGTATTTACACCCCTTTCAGTCCCCTACAAACCCTAGTAGCATCCTTCCAAAAATGCCATTGATTGTGCCTTTGGTCCCCATACTTTCTCTCTCCTCGTCATAATTTTTGTCCACACTACAAGGCCTCACAGTCATGGTCACAGCTATGACTCAGGGTGTGACTAAGTCAAGTCTATGTTCACGGTCTAGCTCATGACCGTGATTAGCTTCTGGAAGTTTGGACATTTTCTTTCACGGCCATGATCCAAGAGTGTAATTGGATGACGGGTTTCGTCAAGGCCTTGACATGATGGTCGTGACTTGATCACGGTCTATGATTCCTCCTCATCACGGCCGTGATCCATAGGTGTGATTGGATCACAACTTTTTTCATGGTCTTGCGCAAGACCGTGAGCCCACACTGCCCAACCAACTTGTGCATGGCTTTGTTGACTTCAACTTGTACGCATTTTGGCCACATTTTGTTCCTTGCTCATTTCCAATTCCTTTGCACTATTGAATCATTCAATCTTCATGCCTTCTCCACCTCTTTTATCCACATTTCATGCATTCTCATAATCCTATACAAAACACAAAAATAATAATAAATTCGTGGACAATTAAGTATAATTAGGTCCTAAATGCTATCGATTTATGCTTGAATAAATATGCAAATTTAGCATACATCAGTACATCATAACGTCACAACATACATTACACATTCCTTAACGCATGTCTTGAAACTTCTGCAAATAACTTACGTCTTGCTTGACATAACACACGTTATTTTGTGCCAAACTGCATTCCTCGACTTCTTTCATTTGCCTCAGATCATTCTCGGGACTCAGCATCACCTAAACTTGCAAAATTACAATCATTAATCATCTTTGATCATCCATTCATCATCCCAAATACTCAAAGCTCAAATCGGAATTGAACGAGGTATTATAGAAGATCTTAACGAAATAGGGTGACGTGTTACAACTTAAGTGCCAAATATTCCCTTGAGGAACAACCTGACCTCACTTATTTTGTGTTTGAAAATCACAAGGCGATGCTCAAGTTTCCAATTGTTTGTATTTAATTTCACAATTGTCAAGATCGTTGCAAAATTAAGACAACAACAATTGGCACCATCTATTAGGGGTCCACATGGGTCGGTTTGATTCGGTTTTGTAGGTAAACTGCCAACCGAACCAATTGGTTCATTTTGTTATCTAGTTATCTATAGTTGACCCACTAGTTTTAATTGTTAGTTCGGTCAGGTTAGCTTTTGGTTCGATCGATTGGTTGGTTAAAAATATAAATAAACTTAAATTTATAAATGGTTTGGTCGGTTGGTTTTTTATTCGATTAGGTCGGTTTGGTCTAGGATTAGGATAGATGTATATATTAAAATTAAGATGGTAGTATAAGAAATGTTAGGTTCTGTTCAATTTTTGAATGACTAAAACTACGGTCTAATCGAACCTTTCGGTTTGCAAAATTCTACATCTACATCCATCTACTTTTTTTTGTTTTACTTTCAGCTTGGTTCAAATCAGGTTAGTTTTTTGGGTTGGTCAGTTTTTTGTTCACCTCTACCATCTGTGGGAATAGAATGAAAAATCTTATTCAGTCTTTTAACTATGTTTTTCATCTAAGAAGGCATCTATCATCAGAGCTATCATCATCCATCATGGTTCAAACACTTTCACAATAGGCTAGTCATACTGAAGAAGCTCAGGACACTAATAGTCCTATTCCTCCAATGAAGGCACTAGGAGCCCCTAGAGGAACTAAAGCCTCTAAGACACCAAAGAATCTTTATTGTTGCTGTCAAACAAAGCAATGAGTTATAATAGCATAATGAAGAGAACGAAAGGGCACTTGAATGATGCTTTTTTTTAGTAGTTTCTCTCTCAAGTAGTCCCCTTCCTATACCTTGCGAGCTTATGCTTGAAGTGGAGAAACAATGAAGAGACAAGCTATTTTGAAGGAAAACCAGAAATGAAATCCTCTTCGTAAGCTCTAGAGAAACAAGATCCTCAGCCTCGTGGGGAGTATCTAGATGTTCATTATGGAAATGAAGCTAAAAGAGATGTAACAAAGGAGACTTGCCTTGAGGTGCTGGAGAGTGCTTGTAAAGGAGTTCCAAAGGATGGTCCCAATAGTGTTGAGACAGATCGCCAATCTATTCTTGAGGAAGATCATCAAAAAAGTTTTTGAATAAAAAGATCGTGTTCCTAGTAAGGTGATATACATAAGGTGAAAGCTCCTTTGATAAAGAGATCATGAAATGATCATTGCCACAAATTTAAGATGCCACAAGTTCACTTTTACTTAGAAAAAAACACCCCAATGAATACATTCAAAACTACAAAGCAATAACACTTTTGTATGGATGGAAGAACATTATAATGTGCCAAGCAGTCTTTCTCTTTTTGTCCAATCTTGCTTGTATATGGTTCAATGGCCTAAAAGAGGCAACTATTTTGAGCTTTGACTAGCCAAAGAAACAATTTATGAATGCTTTCATCTTAAGTAGTAAGAGGAAGAATGATGTAACATATTTGTTGAGTGTAAGGCAAGGTAAGAAGGAGACTTTGCAATATTATGTATACCAGTTTAGAAATGCCACTCTAGGGATTTATGACCAGTAACTGGTTGTGGCTGTGACTACTATGTTGCAAGGAACTCGATATGTGTAATTGTTGGAGTCAATATCCCTCGATCAAACTACGACCATAAGTGATCTTTTTGTTCAAAGTAACAAGCATATCCTCCAAGTAGATTTGATGAGGGCAGTTGTCCTAAAGGATGGCAAAGAAAGAAAACGGAAGGATAAAGAGGATTAGGGGGACCAAATAAGAAGAAGGGTAAGTTAGAGGATCCCAAAGGTTTCTTAATTTTAAGATTTGAGAAACACACTACTTTATCAAGGTTAACAATTAATATAGTAGTTGAAGGGTTGACATTCATCATCCTCCCCTTCCCTCAAGAACTGATAGAACTTTGGGGAGGAATGCAAATACGTCTGATAAATTAATTTCATTATGTGAACACTAGACGAATAAATATATGGATTTGATGAACAAAATGAGGTCTTTAGTTTGAGAAGAAAAGTTAGAGGAATTTGTTTATGTTGAATCTTAGAGGGTAAGACAAATGTAGTTACCCTCGAGATGAGACAAGATATTGTTGAGTTCGGTTTTGATGATGATGAATGCAAAACATCTATTAAAGAAGTGCAAAATTGCAGACTTACTGATATTTTGCCACAACGCATGTTAAAGTCATTAACACACGTAGAAGAGCTTCAAAATGGCATCTAGGTGCTGAAGAGAAAACAATGGGCGTAGATAATGACTGAAGCTTACTGGCATATCTCTCTGATTCGTTAATGCGCGCTAATGGTCAATAACGCACGTTGTCGAGGAATTAACTCAGAAGTAGTCATCAAGCCATTGCGTTGAGGAGACATTGATGAAATCAAGAATGCCCGCTATCACTGTTGATGAAAGATGAACAACGCACATTGTTAGTGTATAATGCAAGTTGACAAGTTTTAGATGCATACAAGGATGAGACGCTCCTCGAGATTTGAATCTGAATATTTTCTGACATGCTGACGTGAATTTCAAATGTGCAATCTTGATTATATTCGACAACACACGTTAAAGAATGAACAAGGCACGCTGATGAACATCTGGGTGAAAGTGCATATTCTGGAATGAGGAACAAGGACCGCTGATCATTCATTAAGGCATGTTGAAGGGTTTATCAATGCACGCTAATGAGCATCAAGGCACATTAATGAAAGTAGTCATTAAAACAGAAGCAATACAACTTCAACAAGGCACGCTAATGGCCAACAACACACGTTGATATTGTATGCATACTTGAAGAACACACGTTAATAAGGAACAATGCACGTGAATGATAGTGACGTCAATTAAAACATAATTTTGCATTCTCTCACAATGGCTATTTCGAGGCTCCAACAGCTATATTTCTAATAGTAACTATAAATAGACATTTTAAGACAGAAGAGAAGTAAGAGATACCCTTGCTAAGAATTGCTATTCACTCTATCTTTCTTTTCTACCTTTCAAACCCATTTGAGCTACTTACTTGCAATCTTATTATTGGGTTGGGGTGAGCTTTAATCTGTTATACCTTTGGGGTTTAATCTTGTATCAAGCAAAATTATTTGCTTGTGGTAGATAGATTTTCTTATTGTGCCTTAGAAAAACAAAAGTGATTGGTAGTTAGCCTTATAAAACTAGAGGTGTACGTTTTCTAGTTTGTTACCTACAAAAACTAGATGTTTGGTTTGTTTGTTTTGTCATGAAAACAAGTGGTTTCGATTTTCTAGTTGAGCCCCTCAAAAACTAGAGATTTGGTTTGCTTGTTTTGTCCTTAAAACAATGTGTAACGGTTTGCTTGTTGATCCTACAAAAACAAAAGTATTGTAGACGATTTCCTTTCACCTGGTAGTGAGGAGATAGTAGATTGAAATTCTCTAATGGATCTAGAGGAGTAAACGCAAATCAAGGAAGATTGCACCACTATAAATATTGGACTTTGATATATTTCTTCCCTTCTCTCTTTACTTTGCATTTGATTTATATTATTGTGTGTGAATTGAAACTTTGGTTTTTAAGTTGCTTCCGCATTTAATTTTGATTTTGATTTAAAAAAATTTTGTTATTTATTTTAGTTTGTAAAAGATTTTTAACAACATTTTTAACTTAATAAAAATATAATTTACCTACTCTTAAATTGTCATTGTATATTGAAACCAAATATGATGACCTATTGGAAGAGAGCTAGGCCTACAGTGTTAAGGGCCGTAGAGGGAGGCCCTAGGACCAAAGAAGAAGAAATGACACAAGTAGACCTCCGATCTACAATGAATTAGCTCATTCGTCCATCAACCTGGGGGGAGAAACAATGGCAATAAGCATATCTACATCCAAGAAGGCATATGTTAGGTAAGTATACTAAGTTAAGTCAAAGGCAAGGGTCATTAGAGACTGCAACATCCCTATCGTTGCGTTACCTCTCTCTCCGTCTCTTGATCGTCGCCGCCGACAATCTCTCACTCACTTGCCTCCACAGATCTCTATCTCACTAGCCACCACAGTTCTCTTCTTCATGTCAAGAGGCGCGACTAGACACTCGGATGGTGGCATAGCTTTTCAGATTAGCAATGGTGTTGAATTACGTTAGACAGTGTTGAATAGCATCGTATTCAGGCAGATTTGAGAAGTGACAGTTGCGCAAGAGAAAGACAAAGAGAAGTTAGAGAGAAGTGAGAGGGGAGAGAGAGAGGAGAGATAAATTGTCAGTGAAGAAAGATAATGAGATAGATAAAGCGCGTTAATCACATGCTATTGTTTTTTTTTTTTGGAATTTTTGTCACAATGGTCCATTCCAAATACTAAGATGTATGCTGTTCTATTGTTGAAATTTAAAAGGCAAAAAAGACGTGCTGTATAATTTCCTCAATTTATTACTCTCTCCATTGAACACACACCCGGTTAAAAGCGATTTGGATCGATGAAATTTATTTCTTTTAATTTAATGGTCCTGATTTAATTGGATTGACGCCAATCCAATTTTAACTGACTTACCATCCCTAGTTTTCTGTCTTTTATGTGGCTGTTTTTCGGTCGTAATTGGTTTTGGTAGAAAGACATGAAAAAAATTGCAAGTTTCGTTCAAAGAAGAAACTTTGTAGTGGCTGGGGTTCATATTTTATTTTGCATGCGCGTGCTCAAGATTTGAGGGAAAAAAGAAAAAAAAAAGTCGAATTTGTAATTTTATTTTTTTTGATTTCTGTAATTTTGTTTTTGATTTCCCACTGGTGCTATAAAATGTCCTTAAAATTTCGGTGCAAACTACTTCTAACGCCGTGATTTGTCCACGTCCGTGTCCGGACGATAGGAAGTGCGTAATTTTCATGATGTCACCAAATCATGAACTATGGTGCAAGTCCGAATTTCAATAGTTCTATTTTTGGTGTTTTTTTATAAATTATTTTATTTATTTCCACAAAAATTCAAACTAATAATCTTTTTAACATTAAAATTGACTATAGTATTAATAAATTAGAATCTTAATATATGATTTTTAGCCTTGGCAAACAAAAATGAAATCCTATTATTTGATTGTTGCAAAAATTAAACATACAACTGTTTAGTATTAAAGTTGAATAAATTATTAATGAGCTACGATTCTATTGTTACAATTTTTTGCCTAAAGCCGCCTCAAGGTAATTTGTGGCCCTAGGAAATAAAATATATTGTTAAACTTATTATAAAAGTATATTTTTTAATTTTTTTTGAAATAAAAATTAATTTAACAACAATCTTATTTATTTTACTCAAACATTAGATATTAATAAAAATCAATTTAATTTAAAAGATTATAAAAAAATTATTTATTAAAATTTCAATCAAAATTTAGAAAGAAGTTTAATATAATGGTATTTTCATTTTCACAATTATAATTTACTTTTTCTGTAATTTTAGTAGAAACTACGTATAAGAAGTTTAATATACACATCATCACCATTGTTTTAAACAGAAACAAAACCTCGATACTAAATAACAACAACAAATAATCATTTTTATTTAAGCATTTCTGTTAATAATATAAACTTAATGATATTTGAAAAAATTAAGCATAAAAAATTATCTTGTTAGAATAGTGATTAAATTTAACACATAGTTTGAACTATCATACGTCTTCACATGGTGTTTATATAATTTGTTCTTTTGAATTTAAATTATTTACTTGACTATAATTTTAAGGCCTTTTTTTAATAAGTTTTTAAACTTATTACAACTCCTTTTTTATTTAATTTGGGGCCTTTTATCTATTAAATTTAATACTTCCCAAATATTTTTATTTTTTTGTCCAAAAGAGGGCCTAATAAGGTAATTTTCGTTGAGCAACAAGTCTTGATCAACTATGGTCAATTATATGGTTTCAAAAAACAAAAGCATGGCCAATTATATCTAAACAAACAGAGAAATAATGCTTAAAAAATATGAAGTATAAATAAGAAAACCAAAAGAAGTCCACCGCCTAGAGCCGACACTGTTTTGGCCTTACTAAACAAGGAGGAAATCTTATCTTGCTCCGGTGGCTCTTGGACCAGATGGATCTGATTTAGACACACATAGTCAAAGCTCATTTTGCTGACATAGTCAACTAGGGCAACTTGGTGAAGCTCTTTTCTTTAGCTATCCTCTTTTTACTTTTCTTCTTATTTGGTGGCATCGCTCTGACTGTCTCACACCACTAAGAGTCAGTATTTTTTTGTCACTATGACAAATTCAACAATTTTATATATTGTCCATCTTTTTGGCAAAATATTGAATTTTATTGAGTAAAGAACGTTCTATATTTTAATAATCTAGTGTTAACAAGAAACTGTTTTGTTTAGGAATTCAACAATTATATGCACTAAATTTTGCGAAGTTTATGGTTATTTTCAAAAAAACAAAGAATATCTCTTCAGTTGTTTTAAGAGTTTTAACAGTTCTAATAAATTTTATCTTTTAAGATATTTTCTTGGATGAAACTGTTTTAATTTTCGTGTATATACATTATTTTTGAGGTGAATGCGTTTACATTATTAGTCATCTTTATAATACGTAGTGGAAGAAATGTTGACATTTATCTGCATATCATGAATCGAAAAGCCATTTGGAACTTTTATTTTTTTTAAAGGCATTGACATTTGTTTGACATAAATACATGTTGCTCGACTGATGAATATACATAACTTCGAATTTGTTTTATACATAATGTCATAATTAGTTCAATCATATATTCGTTAATGCTGAGGATAATTTTACTGTACGAGTAGTGACTAGTCTTGTAGACTTGTCTCTAAATAGCTTTAATATGTTGTAAACGAGTTAATATCTATCTTGATAAAATAATTAAGGTAATTAACGTTTAGTCCTTAAGATATGGTTGAATTAACAACTTCATCCTTCAGTTTCTAAGACATAGATGTTAATCCCTTCATTTTTGGTTCACTGAAGCAAGTTCCGTTAGTGATTTGCTAATTCTCTGTTAAAAGAACAGTGAAAAAGTTTTTGGGTAAAAAATTTGTAACACTTGAAGGTGATGCTTGTATGCAAAATTTGTCTTCATACCACCAACGTAGATTTCTCTCTCTACAATCTAAAGATCGTCTCTCATTTCTCTCCTCTCTCACAATTTAAATCTAATTAACTAATTTATTCAATTGAAATTAATTAACATTTTAGTTTAAACAAAATAATAGAAGCATCATGGTTGAAGCATCCAACAAGTTTAAATATGGTCGAATAACATAACTCGTTCCTTTGTTGAGTAGAAACAATGTTGATATTAAGTGTTTACCATGGCAGAAGAATCCAATAATTGAGATGTGAATAAATGGGTAATGATCGACGGAGATAGAACTAAGAGAGAGATAGAGAGAGTCATTGTTGAGTAAGAGAGAGAGTTGCGTCGAAGGAGTGGATCAACCGCTTGTGGAAGTGGATTAGTCAAGGGGAATGAAACTTTGAGAGTGGCAAAAGTTGAGAAAGGGGATCAATGTAAAGGTAAAACTTAACACTCTATTTGGCAGAGGAGCCTAGAATGGATTAGAAGTGCTAGCATTAGATTGGATTGGACTAGAATGGAATGAAATGTTTTACAAAAACTTTAGTTTGTTTGGAACAAATGGTTCATAAATGAAAGGTTAACAAAATATTGTGTTTTTTTAGAATAGAATGATTGTGATGGGTTGAATAATTATATTTCTAATTTGTCCCTACTATATTAGATATTACTAAATACTTTTATGTTATTTTTTATAGTTTTAATTTCCTATCATACTATGAATTAATAACAAACTGGGACATAAACACTAAAATAACTATCATATATTAAAAAGTATGATGTATAAATTTATCAAATCAAATTATGTATAAAAAATATTTCAATATGGTTGATTCTATAAACATAATTAAAAAAAAAACTAAACCCTATGTTGGAGTTAGTATCAGAATTAATTACATGAAAGTAATGACATTTAAATTGAGAAATTTTTCAATAGATAAGTAAATTGTAAACTGGGAATAAATCAAATAGATAGAGAAAAAAAGGCAGTTATTTAGAAGCAATTCCATAATATTTGTAATCTTATTCAATCCATCTTGCTCGTAGGAAGTTTCATTCGTGCTAATTGGTGAATAATCATTAGTATAAAGAGTACTGATTCAAGATCTTTATTTTTTATTCATTTTCTAAGGGTACAATTGTCACAAAAAATATATTTCTTTTCAAAAATCTCAATCCTCGTTAACACTCCGTTTTGGATTGTTGAAAATATGTTCAAATTCAATCCAAAATCTAATCCTTCTATAACCCTTCGTAGTCCTTCTCTTTTACCTTTCCATCGTTCCCAAACGATTGTTAAAAAATAGAACCTCTTGTAACCATTTCTTTCCCATCAAAAACTTCCTCGATTGAGAGTGGAGAGAGAGTCGAAAATAACATAGGGCATTAAAGTTTTTTTCCAGCTCTTACTAACACTATCCATGTAAAGTAAATGACAAGGACTAAGGAGTAGGTTTTTGAACTCTTAAGGAGCAGCTTGTATATTAGGTTAGGAATAGGGTTTTGACACCCAAGGAGTGGCTTGTATATTAGGTTACTCCTCAGAGACTAAAAAGTTAATTGCCCTATTTTAATATCAAAAAATACTTTTACTTACTGTTACAATAAAACATTAAAACCACACAAAGGCAATAAAAAAATGTTTTTTAACCATATACAACTTGACTACTGCAATTTAAGCAAAAAGGCTTTAGCTTGCTAATGGAAGTACTTTAATTGATTAGGTTTAACTCAGTTCAAATTTTATGAATTTAATGGACAACAATAAGTCAACCATAAAAAATACCCATCTTTACTTTTTTTCGCCTGAAAAAAACCCATGAATTTCTACAGCGTAATGGAAAAATCATCAAAAAATACTTGTAAATCCAAATTTAGCATATAGTTTTACCTCCTCAAACTAGTTAAAACCATTTTGACAAAAAAAAAACACAATATTTATTTAACAAAAAAAGTAAAATAAGCAAAAGCGCCGATATTAACTCTCCCTCAACCCGTAAGTCAAAACAAAAAGCGCCTATATTCAGTCTCCCCCAACCCGTAAGTCAAAACAAACAACTGGTTCTCATTTCTTTTACCCTTTCCTTTCTAGAAACTAATAATAGGTTGTGTTTATTTCAATGGGCAACACATGCATGTAAAGCCGCGTATTGAAGGAAGAGAGACAGTAGCTGGTCAGCACTTTACATCCGATGTTTATAAGCAGCAGCAGAGCTGCTCAAGATTACCAACAACCATTTTTATAATATTTTCAGACTTAAACAACAACAATAACAGCTTATATTTATGTAATAATTTCGACCTTGTAGGATCTTTATAATCATCTAAATGAGATACCACTTCCAGCTATAATAATACCCCAAAAAGCTTTTTGTTATTATTATTATTATTTTTATTTATATCCATTTCTTCCTCCACTTTCTCTATTACCAGATCCATCTCTTTGTCTCTACCTTGAACTACACAGAGGTAACATGGGTATGCTTGTATTTATCATATTCTAGACTTGTTTTTGTATATTTGATCTGGGTTTAATTTATTATGGAGTTTTGACCTGTGGGTTGGTCATTATCTTCTTTTCGTGGATTCTTGTGGATGGGTTTGTCTTGTGTTGACTGAGATATCGTCTTGGATGGCTTTTTTAGGAAATAGAATTAATTTTTTCTCTTTTATTGAGGTGAACGGAACGCTTTGTTTAATTTCCTTGTAGTTGCGGAATGGATATGTTTTTGTATGGAAATAATCTGAGCTTTAAGCCTGATCTGATTTAGGATATTTCTTTCTAGCTTCTTAGATTAGGATTTGTATTGTTGCGTCTGCATACATGTGTTTGAATATTCAAGAATATTCTGTTTCTCGTGTTGTTTCTCCTTTTTCTGTTCTTTTCTTTTGTTTTTTTGTTGGTAATTGATGTTGTAGAATTCATTTGCCAGTGTAATTGATGACACATCTTTGGATGAGGAAAAGACAGTGAAGTTGAATAATTTCTGTTTCATGGGCAACACATGCCGGGGCTTTTTCAAAGGGAAACTCTATCAGGGCTACAGTCAGCCCGACGATCAATCGGCTTCCTCCAATTCCAAACGCAATCCCCACTCGGACAACTTCAATTCTGAGCATTCCCCTACCGGTCTTGCTGCTCAGGAATTCTCCAAGGACAACTCTAAAAAGGACAACAGCTTGCCTCTCATTAGCCCCCCTACCAAGAAGGAGACAACAATGAGACGCGGTGTTGATAATCAGGCTTATTATGTTTTGGGTCATAGAACTGCAAATATTCGCGATTTGTACACTTTGGGTCGTAAATTAGGACAAGGACAATTTGGTACTACTTATCTCTGCACAGAAATTTCCACGG
>CAODLS013286198.1:0-11105 GCA_948243855.1 Flueggea neowawraea | reverse complement strand
TTGAAGATACACCATATGTGCATGAAGTTGTCATCCAACTCACCTAGACGCCGAGCCAAATAATCCAAATCACGAACCACCGTTGAATCACTGGACACCTCGTACACAAAATGAACATCTAACCTTTCCTTTTGAAAATCAAACACTGGATATATGTAGCAATGTTGAATATGCATGGAATGTATATGCAGAGACCCAAACCCTGACAACATCGAAAACTCTATTTCGAACGAACATCTAACATTTCATTTCGAAAATCAAACACTTTGTAAAGTTACAGATTGGTCCCTAAACTTTTACCAACTTACAATTTAGTTTCAAGTCCTTGGCAAATTACGAATCAAACCCAATATCTCAAAAATTACCAATCACCCCCTTAATTTTCTACAATTTACAAATCAATCCTCCAATATTTTATAATTACAATTTAGACCTCAAAAATTAAAAAATTTATAATTTGTCCTTGTAACAAGAATTTAATCAAAATACCACAAAATCAGTTCAATCTGACATCTATTATTCCGAATCACTTAAATCATCTTCAAATAATTTTTATTCATAAGAATCATACATCAATTCCTCCAAATAAACAACAAATCGCCAAGAACCACACGTCATCATTCTAACCCATCATAAATTCATTAAATTCTACAATGCCCAATGCAAATCTATACATATCCAACTTAAATTTACCAAGATTCTACCAAAAAAAACTGAAATTCAACAATACTTCATCAAAAATTCAAAGCTCTAGCAAACCCATCATGAACCACCATACCCATTTGATAATTCCCCCTTCTTATGCCCAAAGACAACCTCCAACTTCAGACCCATGCTTTTTCATACTCATTCTAACTAAATCTAACAAAACTCAACATCAATCTCTCAACAAATTCGTCCAAACTCCAAATCCCTAACAAACACAAACAAAAAATGCAACATACAATTCAACGAACAACACCCACACTGTTATTCATGAAATAAGTAAAAGAAATGAGAGGAGTAGGCATCTTACCTCAAGGATTCAAATGCAAGACTATGAGAAGACAAACAGAGAAGAGAAGAGGAGTTCTGGGTGAGTTTTGGATGATTTAGCGAAGAAATGGACAGAGGAAACTCGGGTTTGGGGATTTTAAAGAGAAAGGAATCAAAAATCACCATTTTAAGGCATAATGTCGCATATTTGGCAAGAGATGAGCTGAGACAGGGCTGTGTCTCTGCTCGTGTAATGCCCAGATACATGAAATTCACCGTGTCTTAATTTGACACCCCAAAAAGGTCAAAATCAAACGTTTTCTCGCTTTCACAAGATCCGACATGGATAAAAAACCTTAATTCACTTCCAATTATTCATCATCCAACATCCAAATCGAGACTACAATGATACAAACATGCGAACTTTAATCATTAACAATTAAAAACCAATTCAAAATTAAACGAGGTGTTACAACACAAATACACAATTAACACTAAAATAACTTCAACTAAAATAATAGATATTCATTTATAATATCCACCGACAGATAAATCAAATGCAAAACAACTTAAATTGTAAATTCTATTAAAAAGTAATAATTCCCAACATAAAATATGAAACAAACTTTTTTCATAAATTTAATTCTCCATAAGCACAACTATCATTATCTATAATCTTCATGTTTTCTTTCCTTGCACCTGTATAATACAATATATATATACATATACATATATCAATGTATATAATAAGAATAATACATTATATAATTCATGAAAGAAATTTTAATTACAATTACCCTAAAAGTGCTCCCAGAGAGCATGCAATTGATTCGTCTGAGTATTTGATAATATTCATGTTCATTATATCTTTAGTGAGTTCAAACCGTTAGAAATTAACAACAACATACCTTTTTTTAAGGAACAACATCAAACTTAATAAACAAAAAGCCGACAAAATATATTGCTAACCCATTGACCAAAAAAAATTAAAAATCACAGCAACGCAGCAAAAATAAATCAAATAATCAATAGCAACACAAACTCCCAATAAGTAGTGAAAATCACAATAACTCAACAACCATCAAATCACAATGGCAGAATAATCACAACGATGATAATAATCAGCTTACATTGTAATCAACAAGAACCAAGTAACAATTTCACGAATCCAATAAGAGCAGCCAATCCTTAAGATCTGCAATAAGAAAACATTCAATAAAAAATGGGGTTTCTGAAATTAAAAAACATTCAATAAACAATAATAAACACTCAATAGACAACAAATTATGAACCCACTGACCCGAGATGTGGAGAGAAACCGAAAGCACTCAGTAAGCAGCCTTAGATTAAATGATGTAGGAAGAAATACAAGAGAAGATCTAAGAATTCATAGATCTGTCGACACAAACAAATGAGGTGGAGAAGGACGAGTATGACGGCAGTAGATAGCACCGTTTGGAGAGGCAAAATCTCTATTCACTTTCTCATTAACACATTCTGAAGCGGATAAGCAACGATTTCGCATAAAGGGACAACGAGAAAGAGAGAGTCAATGGTGGTGTAGATGAAAGGAGGAGAGGACTGAGTTAACCCATTTAACACGATTAAGTTAAACAATTTAAACATGTCATAAATAGTTTTAATGGGTTGAACCCATTTAAGCTTGAATTTTTCCATGTCATATATGGGTTAACCCGTTTATGACCTGAACCCGTATGTATAAAACCTAAACCCGTTTAACTTTGTGTTGAGTTGTGTTATTTAATCAAGTCATGTACAAAATTTCTAGCCCCACCTAGGAGGAGACCCACTATGATACCAATTCTTGGAGTAGGTATGGATGCAAAAATGAGTAAAAGTGATAAGAAGCAACACGAGTGATTTTATAGTGCTTCAACCAACCATGCCTATGTCCACTACCTAGGCTCCTCACTTAGGATTTTCCCAATCTACTAACTCGATGATTGATTAAGGCTCAATCCAACAAGACTAATACAACAAAGCCGATTACGACTCACACCTCTACGGCACAAATAAGGTCAATTGCAGCTCACACCTCTAAAGCCTAAACAAGATTGATCATAGCTCACATCTCTAAAGCTTAACTCTCAAGGTCGATATTGGCTCACACCTTTAAAGCCTAAAGAAAGTTATTTCAACTCTTAGGTTGACACCTCTAAAGCCCTTACAATGTTGTTTTCTTAGGCTCACTCTCAAAGTGTTTAAAAAAGGTATACAAAGAAAGCTCTATGCTAGAGTAGAATGTATGAACTATGTGCTCTTGATTTTGTCTCTAGCTTGATCTTTGGTGTTTTAGAGTGAGGGGAATGATAGAAATGTTTGATCCATGATAGCTTATGATCATCCCACTTTTTTCTGCCTACTCTTGATGTATTTATAAACATTCTTGCCTAAAAGACCGTTAGAGTTGTTGTTGTTCAAGCTTTCTAGAAGACACTTACGTACATAATTAAAAGCCCTCACTTACGTACGTAACTAAAAATCCTTAAGTACTTTATCCTTGTGTTATGTACGTAAAACTTTGTGTTGCGTACGTAAATGTAGCGCCTCGCTCAATTTTGGTTGAAGATAAACACCTATACATTGCATGTAAATATACAAAGGTGAGATTGAGTCAGCAACCGCACCATATACATAAAAGGTTTTCTTTGTTCCAAGTAAACACACACTTTAGCCCTGTTTTTATTTTCTAAAACACTCTCTTTATTCTTTGTCGTTGTCCAAAACATAGCCACATGGAAAACTCAACTCAACTAGCCTTGGATGCAAGCATAAAACATTGAGGGTATATATCAAAGTAAAACAAATTCTATACTAGCCTCTATTTTGTTTTTGTTTTTGAAATTGATAGAGATTAAATTTCAGAAACCTCAAAGAATACAATTTGTCTATTTAAATATCATATACATGCTTGTAAAATAGTTTGATCAAATTTGTTGTCATTTGAAAGTTATAGTTAAAATATTTTGAACTTCCATATTAGGGATACTGTTAGAACAGTCCGTTGGTTTACTGATTTTGAAACCCATAGAGACTGATTTTAGGATCCTATAAAACAAAAAAAAAATATATAATTATATCTTATAACAAAATGTAAAAGGGTACAGCTCAAGTCTATGTGTGTTGAGAATTATACCTATTTAGCTACGACTGGTCTGACTAACTGTTTTACTGAATAACGTTTGATTAAAGGTCCAATTGCAAATTATACTGAGAATTATGTATTTGGAGTTAGATTTTGAAATTTTCCAGAATTAGGGATATATAAATCTAGTTTACAAAACAGCAAACTTTGTGTTATTTAGATGTCTGGAGAAGATGTTATGAATAAAACACTAGCGAAAGGTATGTTAATTTACTGCACCTTGTATAGGTAGAATTGGACAACATTACTTGTACCATTAGAAAGATTTATGTGTCTAATTTTGAAATAATTTTGCATAGAACAATTTGGTTCTAAAATGAATGAAATATTTTTGAATTACTAGGATATGTTCAATATGTCCTGTAACCAGAACAAGGCAGCAGTTAACCTGACTTTGAAAATTCAGTATAAATTATATCAATTGAATTAGAATTCATGCTCTATATGTACAAAAAGATTAAGATGTCTTATTATACATAACATTTATAGAAAGTTAATTGGGATTCAGTAACTTCAGATGTGTTAAATACAACATATACTATTCAGTTGAAACAAGACTAAGAAAAGTACTATAGGGATTTGTTTTGGTATTTTAGCAACAATAGGGACCAAAATTGTGATTTTTAGGATTATGAATAATTGGAGGACTAGACTCAATATTTTGCATATTTGGGGCTGAATTTGAAATTTTGGACAGTTGAGGATTGATATGTAATTTTAAATAACTTTGGGACTAAAATGTAATTTTGCAAAAGTTGAGGGACTATTCTATAATTTTACGTAGAGTCTGATTTTTGAGATGAGAGTGTTAGATCTTTGATTAAAATAGAATTTTTGTCATCGTCCGGGTTTGAGTCTGCATCTGCAATCATACATACTATGTATTGTTACAGTTACTATATATGAGTTTGTTGTGACCCATCTCTGTTTCAGCTTTATTTGACTTCTGAGGTGACCAGTCATTCACCGATGGACTGTGGTTGGATTATTAGCTTGGCGTCCATATTAGTGCGATGACAGTTTCAGATACATAGGTTGTGTCTTCTAAACTCTATAAGTTTTTTATGTGTCTAACCTCTGTATGTACTCCGGAAAAATTAAAGGATAGGGGATCCTAAAAATCTAAACTACGTGAAATCTCTATTATGAAAATCTATTTTTGAAATCATTTTATTTTTTGAAATAAATGTTTTGTTATGAAATAAGTTTTATGTATGGATTTACGAATTGTTTTCTAAAATAAGTATATTTTTGTACTAAGTATTTGGTTTCTGAAATTTATTATATTTTTCTGTAGTTAGCTTTTGTCTGATTCTAAATATATTTTTCGGATAAGAACTCTGCTTAGTACTTAAAATTGTTTAGTATTCTGTTTCTGATTTCTTATATATATATATATGAAGGGCTCAACTTACTCCAAGAGTAAGTTTTTTCAACTTACTCTTGATCTCCACTATCTATTGCATTTGAATTTAATGGTGGAGTTTAGATACAAAAAAGTAAGTTACATCAACCATTACATTGAAATGCAATCGATGGTGAGGATCAAGTGTAATTTGTAAAAACTTACTCTTGGAGTAAGTTGAAACTTCCCCATATATATATATTCCGTAAATAATTATCTAATCTACATGCCTGCTTGTTTTGAAATATTATTACTTTACTTAATTTGACTTGGGACACGTACGCATATAAATGTTCATTTATACATGTTTGTACCATTGATTTCTTTTTTTTTTTTGTTATTTTTTGAGTGTTAGATTAAACGACATCTTTCGAGGCTTTCGAGACAAGACACGGTTTTTTTTAATGAAGACACGGGCGTGTAATATCTTGTTGAGTCCATGTGTGGCAAGGCCTCGTATAAACATGCGTCTAGATGCAAAAGGCGAGTATAGAAGCAAGACACAGCCTAGAACCATAAGACACGGCCGTATAATATTTGTTATGCTCGTGTAGTAATTGATTTCGAAGAGCACGCGTCAAATGGTGGAAATGACCAAGTTTAAGCAAGACACATTCAGGAAGCCTGAGGCACAGGTGTGTCTTTGCCGTGTTTTACTAGACTGACTCATTTCAGCCTATTTAAGTGTGTTTTGGGTCCCACACCAGAGAGGTGATCGGTGTCTAGCAATTGTACTAGAATTGATATAGTTTTACCTTGGGAGTATACCTAGGGTTATCGAATCCCAAGAACGAGTACTAGTTAGTGATCAAAAATAAAGGAAAGCATTAAAAACAGAGATTTGAGTTGTGTTGGGTTTGATTTTAAAAACATAAAATGCACTAACAAAATGAATAAAATCATTTGGATAATTGAGACGCAAGAAAAGATTTCCTTTTTACCAAATAACTGAAATGGATTTTTGGGATTGAGTGTTCTCTCTGCAAGACTAACCCCAAGGCCTATCTCGAGGTCACTCAAGTCGTACCTACAATTGCCTAGGAGGGCCTTTTCGGCCTCACCTAGTCCAACTAGGCCCATTAAGTCATTTTGAGGGATTTCATCAAACACCTTGAAGGCACTAAGTGTGTCTACTCAGCAAGTTTTATGCTTGTAAACCTAACTCAAGATTCATCTCTCGATTCATCACTTGGGTGTGTCAAAACAACATTAAGGTCGCGAATCTCAACATCATTCCATTCAAGACAAGTCATAAAATCAAATCCAATGCAATATTTAATTAAAGAACATAAGGCACATTCAAGACAAACTTTAGATATAGAGGATAAAACACAAAAATCAATAGCCATTCATAAATATAGAAAAAAATATCCATCAAAGATTACAACCCAAAATCCAAACACAAAATCTACACTAACATTGTTCAAAGAAAATAAAAATAAACACCAACCTTAAGAAAGAAAACATCACAAAAATAAAAATAATAAATGTAAAACAAAAGATGAAGGGGATTCCTTTCCAAGACCATAGGTCTTTTCAAGGAACCTCATTTCTTCCTCTTCTTTAATCCTCTCTCTTTCTTCAAGCTTTTGTGGTCGGTATTTATTTTGATCCAAAGATCCAAAAAATGATGTAAAAGAGGTGTATTTATACCCCTCTTGGTCCCCCTCAAAACCCTAGGACAAGTGTCCAAAAGATGCCTCATTGAATAGCCTTAGTCCCCACACATTTGGCCTTTTCTGTCACTTATTTTCTTGCCTTTTCAGCATGTCACGGCCTTGACAAATGAGTGTCACAATCGTGACAAGTTTCTATTTCCTTAAACGCTCAAGGCTGCAGCTATGGTTGTCTGGGTTAGGCGTGCCCACAGTCAACGCCACGACTGTGGCACATCTCTGCCACAATTTTGCTCCTTCACTTTCTTAATGTTTTCTTGATTTCTTTTGAGGCCTTTCCATCTTGAATTTATTTTGCACCATTTTCCATCCAAATTCATGCAAATCATTCACCCTATAATAAAACACAAAAGATAATAAATCTTTGCACAATTGAATACATTTACGGCCAAAATGCTCATGATTTATGCTTGAATTAAGGGGTATATTTAGCATATTGTTGGGTTTCTGATGCAATTAATCAATATTAAATGCAGCAAAATACACAAGAAACACCCAGGAACACTATATGTAATCATAGTGAATAAAATAAGGCTAAGCAAGTTTACCTCTTGGTTTTGCCGAAATGGTTTTGCCCCAATTCAAAAGTGTTGCCGAATTTGGTTGCTCCTTTGGCTTTGTTGATCCGAATTGATTTAGGGACTACCAAAAGACGACTCCCCTCTACTCTCTCACACACACATATCTCTAGGTTAGACAACGTATGCTAGTACAAAAACTCTCTTCTTACTTTTGTGATCGGTTTCGGCTGAATGTCACACAATGGAGAAAAGGAGAGAATTTTTGAAATCATTTTTTTAGGGTTTAGTGTATCTACTGCCGCCACTTTTTTTACCCTCTTCGAGTCATTATTTCACAAATAAAACCCTAGATTTAATGCAATTTTTGGCCAGTCAAAAACTCCTAAAAAATAGGATACCAAACCCAATTCGATTTAACTTGTGTGTCGCCCCCTCTTCTCATTCCATAAACCCTAGTTTGCCTATAAGTGTGGTCGGCCTCTGTCCTCCTATAAAATAGGAGATTGCTTCTTGAACAAGTCCTACTTAAACAAGAAGTCTTCTTCCTTCCCTTTTAATTATTTAATTAAACATTTTAATTAAAAGATCATTGGTAGGCCAAATTCATAATTCTTTATGGCCTAAAAAGAGTGTGTCGAATTCACCAAGAGCCCATTTCATCATGTTTTAATCATTAACATTAATTAATGGCCCAGTAAGAAAAATGATTTAAGTCATAACCCAGATCATTATTGTGTGCCATCATGTAGGTTCATTCAATGTTGGCAATTGACCCAAAATTAATTTAAAGCCCATAAATCATAATTGGTCTCTAGCAAGATATTATGATTGCCCAAATTGAAATGAATGTCAATTTTGAATCAACATAACCTAATTACAACCTTATACAACCCTTTGCCTCTTGATATATGAATTAGCATAAGGCATGGAACGAGTCACCCTTATTTATGGTAAAATATTTTCTTGATCTTTTAGTGATCCTGACTAAGTCAAATAAATGATAACACTTATCATCTTATTTGGGTGTGGCCACACGCTACTCAATTTGACTAATCAAGTGGCCGTTGATATCTTCTCTCTTCTCGAAAGGGGCAATCCCTTCACTTCACTCATGTTCCTTGGCATGAATCTTGGCATACCCAATCATACCCATACATGTCATTCGTTTACGAATAACGTTAGGCTTATGTCAAAGTATATGAGAACTCACCCCAGAATCCATAGTGATTTTAGGTCGAGGGATTCAAGTATAAGCATTGCATGAGAAATACTTATGACCTTTCAACCATGTAGTATTCTCATAAGCGGATCGATCCACAACACTGTTCTCTAACATGTTCTATGTTCTCTGATTGATATCTCATATCCTATGACCAATAAAACATGTTAATCTCACAGAGCACATACTAGTATCAGTTTATTGCCACTCCCATAGCAATAATCGGTTAGGGATATTTAGAATAATATTCTTTTATGCTTCAAGGTTTTACTATCCAAATCACATATTTGATAACTTAAGCAAAATCACTATTCATTTGTTGAAAAGGTTTCGAGTTAATACTAAAAGCTACACCAACAAATCATTCGTTCATACAATCGAGCTTTGGTTTTCAAGGTAAAACCCTAACCCTAATCGTTTATGATTGATGTGCTTGGATCCTTGGTGGAATTCTAGGATAATTTTTTTTTTATTTTCGCTGCTTTTATCCTTGTATGAATGTCATATTTAGTTACGAATTCCAACATGCCTATCATTCGGTTCTCCTAGTACGGCGGTCATGGTCCGATATTGGGTCGTGACATTGGTAGTCGACTAATAAATCTTGGTAGTCGACTAATGGACAAACAAAATCATCAACAAAGGCTGGTAGTCGACTAATGAAGACATGAATCGATTAATAGAGCAAAAACATTGGATAATTGGCTAATGGATTTTGGTAGTGGACTAATGAAGATCATGATTACTTAAATCTGACTCAAAATGGCATATTAGTGATTTACAAGTAAAGTCCTTCAAAAATAATGATCATTTAACGGACACTTGACCTTGGTAGTCGACTACCCAAGTGGACAGAAGTGAAATATGAGGATGGTAGTCGACTAATGAAAGTTTTCAACTTCAAAATTACTTCATAATTGATTTCCAATGAGTCCCTATGATACTCCAATGGTTCAATCAAATTCAAAAGGGTCTCAAACACTATAAATATAGGCTTCAAGGACAAAAGAGAGCACCCAATTTCTTGCTATATCAATTCTTCATTTGGTGCTAAAAACTAGCCTTATTTATGGGTTGTTTACTTCATTCTCATATACCGAAATCCCACCACATTTGTCACGACCCATTGCAACACCGTGACAGGCGTACGAGGTGAACCGTCTATGGGAGCTCGACCCATCTCGCACAAGCCTCAAAGATTAGAACATATGCCCCAAACGATCAGATTTATAAAACATTTGTTAAAATGTTTAATAATCGAAAACATAATAAATCAAATATATGAATGAATGTATATCATAAGGTTATAAATGCAGAACATAACCCAAAAGCCAAAATGGCAACTCGGTAACCCAACTACATCCTGATGCAGAGCTCTGCAAAACAAAAGACGAGCCTGGACAAAAGGGCATCACTAACCAAAAGATGCATCACTGGAGTCTAGATACTAATAGTTACCGAAGCCAAAATTTGTGAACTTGCTCAATAGGAATCATGTAAATAGAGAAACAAAGGGGTTCAGGACCTAGTGAGGAATAACAATCCAGATCGCCTCATACGTGCCTTGCAAAGACGGATTTGAAAACAGTTTAAAACTACACATGCAGATATAGTTTAGCATACATATACATACATGCAATAGCTTTTCAGAAATCCTTTCGCAAAGGGTTCGCATACAAAACAAACATGAACACAGAGACGTATAAAATGATTTTTGTTTTTAGAGTCAAAACATATATATGCAGCTATATGAGACGAGAACAGAATGCGTGCACATGGAACTAATAACATATTATGTAGGCTCTGCCATAATCAATATTAGATCATGTATTGGATCAGAACACATGGCTACCATCATCCCTGACAGCTAGGTCTTGAACAGATCATTGGTATATCAAAGGTCATATTTTACCCCGTAACAGTAGGTGTCTCATATCAGAAAAACAAAAACATACTAATATAGTATGAAAGTGTTAGAATTGTGCCCTAGTCCAATCATTAATGTGCATTGTCATTCAATTATTTAATAATAAAGAGGCATTTCATTTCTATGAAATATCATTTGTTTTATGAAGATAAAACTCCATGAATAGTTTATTCTTTCTTTGTGCCATCAAGTACGTGACTTGATAGTAAAACCATA
>CAODLS013285046.1:0-12530 GCA_948243855.1 Flueggea neowawraea | reverse complement strand
GTTATGTATGTATCTATTCTAGCTTCCTGTTCCTGCCAACACGACCAACCACCTATTAGTGGTGCCTGACTGGGTCCTATGCTTCAGATTCCAGGTGAGTGAAATGACAGCTTCAGACACATAGGCTGTGTCTTCAAACTTCTATAGTTTTTGTTGTGACGGGATATGACATGAAATCTAACTAATAATTATTTGGCTAATTATTAATCAGAATTATGTGGTTTGTATAACCAACATTTTTACTCTACTAATATATATATATATATTGGTATATATATGTTTTCTGTAAAATATGTGAATCTATTCTAGATGAATGTCTGTTATATTATTCGTATATAATATATTCTGATATGGGACACATAGTTACGAGGTACGTAACCTTTGATATATCAATGCTCCGTAAAGGCCCTAGTTACCAGGGTAAAGAGGTGACCGTGTATCCAGCCAGATACATAATCTGATCTGTCTGGTGGCGGAGTCCACGATACTATTCTATATATTCTGGTCCCATACTCTGACTCTGTTATAGATCTATCTATATATGGAATTATATATATATATATATATATATATACTCTGATACTGTCTGACTGCATGCTATCTGCTCTGGATGTCAACGTTTTGGAAAAACGTTTTCTAAATGTTATTACATATGTAGTGTGTATACATATTATATTAGTATATACGTATGTAGAATCTTTTGAATGGTTTTCAAAATAGTCTTTCTGAGGCACTTATGAGGCAATATGGAGTGTTATTTTCTCACTGGGTTCTGACCCCCATTTTATTTCTGTCTATCTTCTTTACCTATCTTACATATATATTTTGATGCTCAGCATCTGTTCGGCATCTCTATACCGGTGAGGTATTCCTTGATATTCAGTGAGTGCTCTTGTTCGGGCTCTACTTTTGTATTTTGCTATTAGAGTTCCATATCAGGTTGCTGCGGGGATACTGGGCTATACTTTTGTATTTTGGATAGTGATTTTACTATAACGGTTTAATATTTATTTTGATACTATTATGACATATACTTGTATCATTTCTTATATATCGTATTATATTCATAAATGTTTTGATAAATGATTGTTTGGATAGAATATCTGTAACTCCGATGCTTGTTCAAGATGAGCTGAGCTTCCAAGACAATTAACCTTATATGCCGGTCACCGGTCCGACTCGGGTCGTGACGAAGGTGGTATCAGAGACAAGTTTTGCATTGTCTGGGTCGGTATGGAACATATGTATCTTTGATCGAGTCAGTTGATTTGCCTCTGAATATTCCTTGATCTTAGATACGGTACTTTGGAAATCACTTGCATTTTGACATGTGCATACATGTTTGTCTGTCTGTTATCTGTAGCAATGGATCCTCGTGGTCGACATAATCGAGGGCCTAATGAGGCCATAACTCAGTCTGTAGTGGATCCAAAGGATTTGCATAGCGTGCCAGAGGTTGCAGCGCCAGCACCTTTGCAGCAGCTCCCGCTTCAGCATCTTTTCACAGCTCAACTAGATATGTTCGAGCATATGACCAGGGTTCTCAACCGTATGGAGAGAGTTTAGCCAGGTTAGGCAGCTAGAGATTAGCCAGTTATACTAGCAGGAGTAGCACCAGTACATCTTGAGGTGCTACTTGTTCAGCAGCCTTAGCATGAGGAAGTTGCAGTAGTTGCTCCAGTTGTTACACCACGAGGCATGGAGGATTACTTGTTGGATAGGTTCCTTAAGCTTCAGCCACTGAGATTTTCAAGGAGTGTAAGAGATGACCCTTATGACTTTTTCTGAAGGTAGAGCACCGCTTTGATTCTCGGGCCATTACTGATGATGCTAACAGGGTTAGGATTGTTGCATTTCTTCTAAGCGACCGAGCAACTAGGTGGTGGAGGAGTCTTGAGACTCTAGATTTTGGTTGGGCCAAATTCAAGAATGAGCTCATATCATCCGTCTTCCCTTGTAGTATTTGAGATAAGAAGGCGAATGATTTTAGTTATTTTCGTCAGGGACCGGTATGTCGATGACAGAATATGACGAGAAGTTTAAAGACATAAGTAGGTACGCACCTCCAGCGAGTTAGGGAGATGAGGCCTTGGCTAGGAAAGTTTTGGAGGGATTGCGTCCTAATATTTGGAGGATAGTGGTGACCCAGGACCTGTTTACTGTAGGCTGATTACAGAGGTTGCAAAAGGGATGGAGTACATCGATGAGAGGCACCCGAGGGAGCCGAAAAGGGCGAGGACCGAGGGTACTTCTAAAGGCCAACAAGGTCAATGTCAGGGAGCCCAATCAGATCAGAGGCACCGACAATCATTTGGAGGTCAGAGGCTCAGATAGAGCACTCAGAGTGGAGGACAAAGCTCGGGGAGATTGATTTCGCCTTGTGTTATCTATAAGAGGAGAAATCTTGGGTATGCAACAAGGCGACATAAAACTGTTTGTACTGTAGACAGTCGGCGCATAAGATAGCAGAGTGCCCGATGAAGCAGGGTACGGGGCCTCGGGCTTGTTAGTCTACAACAGGAGGTTCAGGTACAATAGTACTGGTGCTAGTACAAGAGCCGGTAGAGGTTCTAAGAGTCGCATTCAGGCTGGCCAGAGCAGTGGTCGTGGCCAGGCAGCTCAGAGTAGTGCTCTTACAGGAGGGCATGCCCAAGCATATCATCTCACTCGTTAGGAGGTACATACCTCCAATGCTACAGTTATTGGTACGCTCTCTATTTCTGGTACTTTAACATATGTATTGTTTGACACGGGTGCATCTCATTCATTCATTACACCATACTTTGTTGAGTGTGCTGGGTTAGTGTTGCGTCCATTGGATAAGTGTTTAGAGGTTTCATCACCTTTGGGTAGTAGGATGATTACAGACTCAGGGGTTCGGGAGTATGTGATTTACTTTGGTGGGCATGAGTTGGTAGTTGACCTCATCTTATTGGATGCAGGAGAGTTTGATGTCATCTTGGGTATGGATTGGCTTTCTGATTGGCATGCTACATTGGATTATTTTGCCAATAGGGTATGTTTTTGACCACCTGGTTAGGCTGAGTTTTGCTACCAGGGTGAGTGAGACAGTGTTGTATGGAGTTATGTGTCAGCTGTTAGAGCTGAAAGGATGATCCGTCGAGGATGTGAGACATACTTGGCTTTTATGCTTACCGAGTCTGAGGGATCAAAGTTGAGAGTGGGAGATGTACCAATGGTTCAAGAGTTTTTTGACATATTTTTAGAGGAGTAAAAGGGACTTTCGTCTGGCAGGAGATTGAGTTTACCATAGAGGTACAACCTGGTACCAATCCGATATCAATTCCACTGTATCAGATGGCACCAGCAGAACTGAAGAAGTTGGAGAATCAGCTGAGAGAGTTGTTAGAGAAGGGATTTGTTCGACCGAGCATTTCACCTTGAAGTGCACCCACCCATCTTATTTGTAAAGAAAAAGGATGGAAGTCTTCGTATGTGCATCGACTACCGTCACTTGAGCAACGTGATAATGAAGAACCGGTATCCACTTTCGAGGATATATTATCTATTTGACCAGTTGCAGGGTACACAGTGGTTCTCTAAGATCAAATTGAGGTCGAGATATCATCAGTTAAGAGGTGAGGACATTCCTAAGACGTCATTTCAAACTAGGTATGGCCACTATGAGTTTTTAGTGATGTTGTTCGGTCTGATGAATGCTCCCGCAACATTTATGGATTTGATGAGCAGGGTGTTCATACCGTACCTATATTTTTTCATCATTGTTTTCATCGATGACATATTGATCTACTCGAGGAGTAGGGAAGAGCACAAGGACCATTTGAAGTCAATGTTACAGACTATGCGAGAACATCAACTTTACGCTAAGTTCTCGAAGTGCGAGTTTTGGCTTAAACAGGTAGTGTTTCTCGGACACATGGCGTCAATAGATGGTATTTTGGTAGATCCTAAGAAATTGGAGGTTGTACTCCATTGGAAGAGGCCTAAGACGGCTACAGAGATTTAGAGTTTCTTTTGCTTGGTCGGGTACTACAGGAGGTTTAGCCAAGATTTCTCGAGGATTACAGCTCCTATGACTCAGTTGACGCAAAAGGGAGTCAAATTTGTCTACTCTGATAGATGTGAGGAAAGTTTCCAGAAACTAAAGAAGTGTTTGACCAGTGTGCCAGTGTTGGTGTTGCCATCTAGTTTTAGATGCTTTGTGGTGTATTGTGATATATCGAAAGTTGGTCTGGGTTGTGTGTTGATGCAATATGGAAAAGTGATCGCTTATGCATTGAGACAGCTTAAGAGGCACAAACGAAATTACCTGATGCACGATATAGATTTGGCGGCAGTGGTGTTCACACTCAAGATTTGGAGGCATTATCTATACAGAGAGACTTTTGAGATCATCACATATCATAAGAGTCTGCAATACATTTTCGGGCAGCGAGACATGAATATGTGGCAAAGACGTTGGCTAGAGTTGTTGAAGGATTATGGATGCAACATATCATATCATCCTGGCAAGGCTAACGTTGCTGCCGATGCTTTAAGTAGGAAGTCGGTGGGTAGCTTAGCTCATATCTCTATTGAGAGATGACCTGCAGTGTCTGAGTGGCAGCGTCTAATGGAGTCCAAAGTTGAGTTACAGTTTGATAAGTCAGGAGCCTTATTAGGTCACATCGAGGCGAGGCCTGTTCTATTGGACCGTATTAGAGAGGCTCAGAAGGAGGATGCTGAGATTTTGAGCTTGATTGAGAAGGTTAAATCCTCTGAGGTGCCGTGATTTAGCATTGATGACTCAAGAGTCCTTTAGTTTGGAATGAGATTATGTGTACCATCTTCGGGTGGGCTACGTGAGGAGATTATGAATGAGGGTCATAGTTCTACATATTCTGTACACCCGGGATACATTAAGATGTATCGGGATCTTTGAGAGTCTTATTGGTGCTAGGGATGAAAAATGACATCAATGAGTTCGTCAGTTGGTGCTTGACTATTAGCAGGTTAAGTTTGACCATCAACGACCTTCTAGATTGTTCACCAGATGCCCCTTTAGAAGTGGAAATGGGATCACATCATCGTGGACTTTGTAGTGGAATTACCAAGGATGTCTGATGGGTATGAATCCATTTGGGTGATTGTTGACAGTTTGACAAAGTTGGCACACTTTCTCCCTGTCAAGACGACATATGGAACAGTACGCTTAGCGAAGTTATATGTTGACAGGATCGTATGCTTGCATGGTGTGCCAGTCTCTATAATGTTGGACAGAGGACTTCAGTTCACATCGCAGTTTTGGCGTTAGCTGCAGGAGGAGTTGGGTACTCGATTGGATTTCAGTACAACTTTCCATCTGCAGACTAATGGTCAGTCTGAGTGCACAATTCAAACTTTGGAGGATATGTTGAGAGCATGCACTATAGATTTTTTTGGGAGTTGGGATCCCATTTACCTATGGTAGAGTTTGCATACAAGAACTCGTACCATTCGAGCATCGGGATGGCACCCTACGAAGTGTTGTATGGCAGAAAGTGTAGATATCCACTATGTTGGGCTGAGGCTGGAGAGAGAGAGCCCTTTGGGCCAGATCTTATTTTGGAGGATATCGAGAAGGTTAGGCTAATCCAGTAGAGGATCCAGACTGCTCACATTCGTCAAAAGAGTTACGCTGATCCGAAGCGTAAACATCTAAAGTTTACAGTCGGAGACCATGTATTTCTCAAAGTATCACCGATGAAGGACGTGATGAGATTTGGAAAGAAGGGCAAGTTGAGCCCGAGGTATATTGGTCAATTCGAGATTATCGGTCATGTTAGAGCTGTGGCTTATGAGTTGGCACTACCGCATAAGTTTGATTATGCTCACCCAGTCTTCCATATCTCACTTCCGAGGAAGTATATTTCTAATATGTCACATGTTTTGGCATCGCAGTCGGTCGAGGTTAGGCTCGATCTGTCTTACGACTAGGTTCTGTTGATGATCATTGACTGTCAGGCAAGAGACTCCGAAATAAGGAGATAGCTTCAGTGAAGGTGATATGGAGGCACCATTCAGTTGAGGAGGCCACTTGGGAGGCTGAGGACTAGATACAGCGCTGATATTCGCACCTGTTCGACTCTGTCGATTCATAGGTTGGTACCTTCTGCCTCTGTTCCAATTCATATGTTTTATGTATCTTTTGACTCCGTCTCTTTTCAGGCATACTTAAAATTTTTTTCTCTGCATCAGTCTCTGTATCTTTCTCTGCATACTCTGCATCATTCCTGCATTTGAAGCTCGATTGAGTTAGAATTGTGTAGATTCGTAGATTGGTGCTCTAAGATTTGCCCATTGATCTTGAGCTGACGATTTGGGTTGGGTACTTAGACTTGATGTCGGCAGTTGAGATTTTGGTTTACCCAGATTTGGAGATTTATGTTCGATCTTAGCTCGGTTTGGCCTATTTGGAAATTCGAAGACAAATTTCTTTTTAAGGGGTGAGTATGTAATACCCCGTCAGATTGTGATAAGATTCCATGTAGTTTTGCGATCTGTTGCAATCAATCCTTAGTGTGGAGGTGAGTTGATAACTCAAGCTAGTGAATGTGTAACTCTAGTTGTCCAGCATTTAGATAACTCGAGTAAGAGTTTCTGTCAACTCGAGTTATTCGGTGGATGTATAACTCGAGTAGGCTTTTGTGTAACTCGAGTTATCTATGTGTCCAGAATCGCATCGGGGTACATGGGTGCTCTAATTCTAGTTAGGCTTCCAACAGATCGAGTTAGACGTGAATTCAACAAGTTAACTCAAGTTAAGGGTAGTGTAACTCGAGTTAGCAGTGCCATTTTAGCTGAAGTGACGTCGTTTTTGGCAGGGGTCGATATATACCCCCACCGACTCATTCAACCATCCACCTTTTCTTTTAACTCAAATCACTCCCATTTCACCCTGAGATCATCTCCAGTCATTCTCCATCCTTCCTAGACAATTATTGAGGTAAGATTTCACCCATTCACCTTTCTTTTCTTCATTTGGGCATATTAGGGTTTTGAATAGTCGTTCATAGGTTGATTTTCAGAATATTTCTGTTGGAATGGTAATTAAGGGTATTAAAATCGGGACTTTGGGAGTCTAGAACACCTAGGTTGAGTATGAAATAATAATAATCGACGGTGTTCACAAATGGGTATGAACTATTTCGAGTTGGAGTGATTTTGGAGTTGTTTCGAGTTGCATTGTTTTATTGGTGTATAGGATAATGCTCTGGAGGTTATTTAGGAACAATGTGGGTGATTAGTAACAATTTTTGTCGGTTAAATCAGAGTTTGATGAATTTGGAGATTTCTGGGTTTGTGCTAACTCGAGGTAGCACTTTTTCTAACTCAAGTTAGCCAGGGCATGTATAACTCGAGTTATCCATAGTAATGGGAACCAAAAATTGTAATTTTCATATTTTGGCCATTTTTGAGAGTTAGAGGGCTTATTTGGATATTTTGACTACTTGGAGGACTAGTAGAACTCTTTGAGGACTGATTGAGAAATTTTGGAAAGTATGAGGACTAAAACTTAATTTTACATAGGTTCGGGACCTAACAGTAATTTTGTGTAGATTCCAAATTTTGGGTCGAGAGTGATAGTTTCTCTTTCGAGTTAGACTTTCAGTGACCTCGAATGTCAGCATATGCATATCATACATTCGGTATCGCCACAGTACCGACATCATTTTCTGATATCTGTTATATATGTATCTGTTCCAGCTTCCTGTTCCTGCCAGAACAACCAACCACCTACTAGTGGTGCCTGATTGGGACCTTTGCTTCGGATTCTAGGTGAGAAAAATGGTTGCTTCAGACGCATAGGATGTGTCTTCAAACTTATAAAGTTTTGGCTGTGCGGGATGTGACATGAAATCTGGCTCATAATTATTTGGCTAATTATTAATCGAAATTATGTGGTTTGTAATAACCAATGTTTTACTCTGTTAATATATATATATATTGGTATATATATAAGTTTTCTGAAAATATGATAATTTGTTCTGCATGACTGTCTGTTATATTATTGTAAATAATATATTATGATAAGAGACACCTAGTTACGGGGTACGTAACTTTTGATATATCAATGCTCTGTGAAGACCCTAGTTGTCGGGGTAAAGTGGTAGCCATGTATCCAGCCAGATACATACTCTGTTTTGTCTAGTGGCTGAGTCCACAATACTATTCTGTACACTATGTTATAGTCCCATATTATGACTTTATATATATATATATGCATGATGTCTACTCTGTATGTAAACGTTTTGGCAAAACGTTTTCTGAAAACTATTACATATGTAGTGTGTATATATGATATTTCGGTATATGCGTGTGTGGTATCTTTTGAATGGTTTTTAAAACTGTCTGTGTGAGGTACGCATGAGGCAATCTAGAGTGTTATTTCCTCACTAGGTCCTGACCCCCATTTTATTTTTGTCTATCTTCTTTGTATGTCTGACAGATATATATTTTGATGCTCAGCATCTGTTCAGCACCCCCGTCATCAGTGAGGCATTCTTTGATATTCACTAAGTGCCCTAGTTTGGGCTCTACTTTTGTATTTTGTTGTTAGATTTTCATACCGGGTTTATGTGGGGATACTGGGCTATACCTTTGTATTTTGGATTTTGATCATATTATAACGATTTTATGTGATATTTTAATAGTATTATATTTATACTATTTTCTTATATCGTATTTTGTTAAATAAATGTTTTGATAAATGGATATTCGGATGGAATATATGTATCTCCGAGGCTTATGCGAGATGAGCTGGGCTTCCATAGACGGTTTACCTTGTACGCCGGTCACTGGCCCGACTCGGGTCGTGACAATAAGGTTGACATGCAACTATGCATTATGCTTAATATAGATATCATGAGACATTGAGCCCAAGTTTTTGGACAATGTCCATTGCCAATTTCGAATGAACCTATTGGGTCACACACTAGAACAAATTGGATTAGTTCGCAAATATTCTCTCTTATGGTAATTGAATTATTAAGATAATTAATTTGATTAATTATTTATAATTTAGGGTTTTAATATTTATATCTTAAATTTGATATAAGATATTATCCATTAATATAATGAACTTTTAATATAAATTACTTCTTATTAAGATAAATGTGTTTAGAGCATATTATTATGTGTGACATAAATTCGGCCTATATATTTTAATAATAGAGTGGTTTATTTAATGATAATATACAATGTAATTAAAAGCTCAATAACACTATTAACCCATTAAGTAATTTCGGCACACTCCTATTTTTTAGGAGTTCTTATTCTTATGTGACAAGGAAAATAAAACCTAATGCACATGGACTAGAAAATTCGGCACACGCTCCTAGTTTATAGGAGAAATTTGGCTAGCCCTAGTGTGTGTCAATTAGGACTCCTAATTAAGGAAAAAGTCTTGTTTCTTGTTGGACAAGGAAATCAAGTCCTAATAGTATAAGACTAGAGTTGTCTATGACCATTATCAATAGAAGCAAACCCTAGTCATAATTTCTATGGCCATTGCCGAATTAAAAACGAATTTAGTGAGGCTAGAATAGAGATTCATATGCTAGTACACATTACCAATCCAAGTGAGTTTGTTCGTTTGGACACCTTTAGATATGTTCGCGCAAAGATAACATGAAGGAAAGGATTTCGAGCTTCATACTAAAAGTTACACCAATATAACCATTCGGTCATATACAGTCCGGCTTCGATTTGAAGGTAAAATCACTAACCCTAATTCGTTTATGTTGATGTGAAAGGATCATTGGTAGAATTCTAGGTTCAAAATTTTTTGTCATTTCCGTTGCCGTATATGCTTATGAATTTCAACACATATCACAGCGAACATGATGTTTTTTTTTTCTTTTTCATCACAATATATGGTATATAACTGGATTAAAAGGTTAAAAACTGATGGTAATTAACATTTTAGTTCGTCGGGTTTGTCTTGATTATCAACATCATTCTTTAATTTTTAAAACTATAGTTAATTCCTATAATTTGAATTCGTAAAACAATTCAATTCCTTAGCCAACAATTTGTTAGAAAAAATTTGATGTGGTCGAAGAAAAATTGAGAGAGGATTGTCAAAACAGAAATGTCATTTTCTTATGTACTCCTATAAAAAAACAATCACAATAATTACAACGCCAATCATTTTCTTACATGTGGACGTTTTACATTTTCTTTTCTTACATATACACAGTTTGCATTATTTTTGGGAAAACGTATGCACTTTAAAATTTTAATTTTAAAAGATAAACACTCTATTATTGTTTGGTTTTCATTCAGTCTCTGGCAAGAATTTTTTAGATTTTCATTTGGTGTATATTCGTTTTCTTTTTTTTTTTATTTTACAAAAATTGAGTCTTTTTTCCAATGAGAAATATTTAGGTTTTTATTTAGTTTTTACTTGATTTTATTTATTTTTATTTGGGCCAAGCCCAATTAGAAGAAAAAAGCACAATATTGAAAGTATATAAATAAAAATAACAGAGAGAAATGGGAAGTGAAAAATATTTCCTCTCCATCTTCCTCTCTCTCCAACTTTGACGTTCTTCTTCCATCTCTCACTCTCAAGAGAACACATTCTCTCTAGGAGAAGAAAAGAATTAACTCTTCTTCTCTAGTCAATCTCGATCTAATGTGGCATCTAGATTGCGGAATAGCTTAACACTCTCATTGACGTCTCGACCGTGGTTTACTCACGAGACCAACATCGAATCTCGATCCATGCTGTCGTTGTCCGCTGTTGTCTTCTGCTGGAATCGAGATAGTGTTGCAAGCTTTCCTTCATGATGAAACAAAGAAATGGTGGTTTAATGATGCAAGCCGGTAGATGTTGGAAAAAACGATTGAGGTTGACCACTTCCGCAATCCCCATTGGACTAAAAGGTTTGTCAAGCTGATGACGTTAAACAAGCATTTCTTAGAAGGAAACCTATTTCCGCAAAATTTTAATGAAAACTTAGGTAACAATAAGTCAAACAAAGGCTTGCCGAAAGGTTTGTGAAAACTCTCCAAACCGTAACAAAAATGGCACCTTAGCTTCAAAATAAATCGAAAGAAAGGGTCCTCTTATGAATTCGCATTGCGAAGATAGAAAACCTTATTGCACAAATAAAACAAACAAGAATATAAGGGAAAATGATGACTTTTATTGATGACATAGTGTTTAACAAGGATTGAAACTAAAAGAACAATAAGTAAATTGGTTGACAAGGGTCGAAATTGAAAGACCAATGAGAGAACATCAAACTAAAGCAAAAAAAAAAAAGAATGAATTTTATTAGGATTGTTCCTGGGTGGTCGAATGGTGCCTTTTGCTGCTACTGCTTCTCCTTTTTATATAAGTGCCTTGCTAGACATAAATCTCTCTTCAAACAATTTTTCTCCAATTCAGATAGGGTTTTCTACTATGTTGTTAGAATTCTTGATAAGAAAATAAGTCTCATCTTCTCAATGTAGACTTGCCTGCCAAGACCAAACCGTAACAAACCAAGACCATTTTCAGTTATTAGCTTCTCCTGCAAGACTTTTGTTTTTCAAATAGGACAAATAAGGTCTTCTAATAAACACGTGGTTTTATTTATAAGACCTTATTCTTGTAACTAAATTCATCTCTGGATAAAGAGTCTCCTCTCTTCTTCCAATTTTCTCACTTCTCAGCCAACTCTTCATCTCTTTTTCCAAGATCTTCATTTAAATAAGGTTTTCGAAATATAGTCTTTAATAATTCGCCAACAAAAGCCCGTGAAGAACAAGACCTATTTTAACAAGAGTTATGCTTGTTAACCAATTCATCTATTAAATCCTTGAGAATCACGTTGGTTACCATTTCCTTTTCTGGCACTACAACTTTTATCTTCACTGTAACCATTCTCATACTTAGACATGGCCATTTGGAACCGAAACGGGCGAACTGAACCCATCAAACTCGTTGAAAACCGAAACCCGACCGGAATCATGAACCGCAAAGTAAAAATCGATTGTTCACGGGCGGGTTCCGGTTCAAAGGTACCCAAAACCGTTGAACCGCTAATTCCGAACGGCGGTTCCGAACCGTCGGTTCCAATGGTCAAAATTGCTGGTTCTGACCGTTGGAACCAGCAGTTCCAACAACTAATTCCCTTTTTTTTTCCTTTTTGTTCTTTCACTTTTTTCTTCTATAAATACCTCAATTCTCTCTCAATCTCTCCACACCAATTCTGTGTCAATCTATTCTACTTTCTCTCAACATTCTTACCACTCTCAAATTGCTATAATTTTATTTTTAATTTCATATTTCTTTCAATTATTTTCTACATTTATTTTTTACCAATACAAAAACATTTATTTTCTAAAATTTTTGCTTCAAATTTATTTTAAAAAAATAATTAATTTGATTATTTTTTTATTGTATTTTTTAGAGTTACATTTTTTGAAAATATTTTTTTTGAAAGAATGGCAAGTTTTGATGATAATAGAAATTTAAAAAATATTGAAATTGAAAATATTGGAACACAGGAGAGTGAAACTCAACCAATTCCCACCGA
>CAODLS013284810.1:0-22438 GCA_948243855.1 Flueggea neowawraea | reverse complement strand
AAAATTTAATTTTTCAATTTTTTATTTTTATCCTTTTTTATTTTTTTATTTAGTCCATTTTTTCATTTGATTCATTTTTCTAATTTTCCTTTTTTGTCCTTTTTATTTAGTCTATATTTTATTTTATTTTTAGCTAATTTTTTTTTTTTTTATTTTGAATTTCTTTTAAAATTTAACTAGACATAAACTTAAAATAAACCTAAAATACATTTCACATAAACTTTAAATAAACTAAATAAATTCAAATAAAAATAAAATAAACTTAAAATAAATCGAAAATAAACCGAAAATAAAATTTTTAGAATCTTTAACTAAACCTTTTAAAACCTAAAATAAAGTTAAAATAAACTCAAAAATCAACCTAAAATAAACTTCAAATAAACCTAAAATAAATCTAAATAAACATCAAATATACTTAGAATAAACCTTTAAAATCTTTAACTAAACCTTTTAAAACCTAAAATAAAATTAAAATAAACTCAAAATAAAACCTAAAATAAAACACTTAAAAAATAAACTTAAAATAAACCTAACATAAACCATTTAAAATTTTTAAATAAACTTTTTAAAAATTGAAATAAAGTTAAAATAAGCCTTTTAAAAATTCTTAAATAAACTGTTTTAAAATTTTTACAGTAAAAATTAATAAATGATTTTCGATGAACCTTTAGAAATTTTTTTTGAAAAAATATAGAAAACCGAAAATAAACTCAATAACCGTCAATTATTAATTTTTTGAAAAATTAAAATAAACTTAAGGACTAACATGCAAAAACATAAAATAAGACAACAGGGGCAAGATTATGAAAAAAAAATGAAACAACCAGATCTGTGGCAGAAAGGAGTAGATCCATGGCAGACAACGATAGATCTGCGTCAGGGAAGACCAAAACTGTCATCATACAACAAAACACACTAGCAAACCCCTAGTTAACGTCGTTAGAGAGATCGACGGGCGAATAGAGAGAGAAGGTGAAAGGGACAGGAAAGGGAGACGAGCGAGAGAGGAGAAAGAGAACTGCAGTTACCGCAGCAAAGAGAGAACGAAGACAGAGGAGCAACAAGGAGAGAGAACAAGGGCGTGAGACCGGAGGAGAGAGATAGAGGAGAATAGAAGAGGCGACGGAGAAGGAGGAGGGTGGTGGACGGTAGATCTAGGGTTTTTTATGGAGAGGAAGAGAGAACCGAGGCAGAGGGGAGAGAGAGAGCAGAAATGAAGAGAGAGGATGTTTGTGAAGCTACTCGTAACCCATGATCCCTAAAGTCGTCCCGCGGGACGCCTACTCAGCGTTTTTATTGTTATTTTATTAAAGTCCTCAGTTCCTATCCCCTCAGTTTTTTCATCCGTAACTCAAGAGTTACTTTAAGAGTCACGCGGGACTACTACTTAACTTTCCACTAAACACAATTTTATTTTAATCCCCGTTGAAGTAAATCTGACCGTTTGATCAAAAGATTTTGATTTAAAAAAAAAAAAGATTAATGTGTCACTGACCCCGCGCCTGACATATATAGTCCGTCCTCCGAACATGGGGATGCGTTATGTCAGAAGCTAGGATCCCAATACAGGATCCTAGCCGCATTATGGACAGCCTGATACAAGGAAAGCAATAAAAAGGAGAGAGAGAAAATAACAATAAGAAGTGAGATAGAGAAATTAGAACAACAACACATGGCTTGAAATAAAAAAGCTCCCTATTAAAAACTAAAATCTTTGTAGACTCAAGAAACGGCAAATTAAAATATATGCGTACGTAATTTCCCCATAAAGTTGTGACCTTGCCGACGCCAAATATATCAAACCCAGCCTTGAAATAATTTTAACGAACCTACAGAGTCGACTCGAGTCTGGGCCATTGGCTCTATTTCTTGGAAGAGTAATTAAGAAAAGGGGCATTTACATTTACGGTCAAAAATAATTAAAAAAAAAACACAAAAACAGATTGCTAAGCTTTTGTTACATGGATATAGACTTTAAATTTAAATTTCAATAATAAAAATACGTTAAAAAATGGAATTTACAAAAATAAGAAATTTAAAATTTTGAATTTATAAAAACCGGCTGGTTTTTGTTTGGTTTCTAAATGGTTTTCAAATTGTTTTCTAACCATAAAATATAATCTGAATTTTTTTAGAAATGAAATATTTTTTAGAAGTAAAATGAGACGTACGGTGGAAATAAAAAAACTGAGTTCCTTAAGGAGTGTAAAATCTAATTTATTATTAGGAAAATAAAGGATCATTAGTTACTTGCCAAATAAAATCTAATTTTCCCAAATAATAGTTATACATTACACATCATAAATCTAATTTAACTCTGCTTTTTCCATTTAATTGAGTTCTTTTTTTTTCTCCTTTAACGACAAGGTGGGAGGATAATAAAATTTTGTAAAGCTATCATAGTCTCAATTAGTTAATTTAATCAGTTAATTTAATGCTTCCATCATAAATTATTTTCATATTATTCATAACAATTTCTATTATAAATTTGGTGGTTTCCACCTATTTGCTAGTGGAGTAAAAACCATGTAAAGCAAACACCATGCATTTTGAGAGTGACGGCAGGTACAACTATTTTTCCAATTATTAACGGTAAATTCGGAACCCTGTCGTCCAAAATGTGCAAAGTTCCATTTGAAAGCAGCTTCAATAGCTAGCTGTTGACAACAATTCTTTTCCTAAAAACACTGTTGCTCTCTTCCAATAATTCTCAAACAGCAGCCAAATAGAATCAAAAAAATAAAACGACAAACAACATGTGAAAGAGCGTATGAGGTAGTCATTCATTTGAGTTTGGTGCGTCTCTTTTATTGAAATTGTTTGTTTATAATATGGTTATGGCATCAACAGTATCGGATGGAATGTAAGGAGGCCAATCATCCACAGAGATTGGATTGCGCCTATTCAAATTTAATGTTAGCAAAAAAGCAGCTTGATCTCGAGACTCTTCCAGGCTATAGCTTTTTGAGCGTTATTCTCAAGATACATATCGGATACTTTCATAGTTTTTGTTGAGTATGACTTTCAAGAATTTTTTACGAGCATCTTGCTCAAGATTTTCCCTAGAACGTCTCTTTATATTCTAGATGAATAAAATTTTTAAGCCGACTTATGAAAAAAAAGTATAGGAAGGAACCGATCATTTAATTTGGGAATAGCTAAGCAATGACCGAACCTATTTAGCCAAATTTTTAGCTGAGAAATATCGTAGTCTATATAAACTAAATTTAATCAACTTAATTTTTGTCAATAATGAACAAATTAAACCCCAAATTAACTAAAACTCTAGAAAGGAGAAATTTCAATTCAAGAAGCCGAATTATGAAAATGATCCAAAAGTAAGTTCAAGTTGCATGGAGACAACTGTTGAGTATCTCAGAGGAGATATTTGTTTCAAGTATATTCATTTAAGATATTATAATTTATGTTTAAAAAAACATGTTATTCTCTCTACTAATTTGGTATGCAATCTACCAGAACAATCTACTTCTACCTAATTCACTTAGAGCAAACATCCCCTCAATGTTATAGATCATGTGCAAGCATATAACAATCTTTATCATATAAAATGTCTTTCCTGATAGGGTTAGGTCGAAATCTAAGTTGATATCCAAATTTATCTTCTATTTCTTTAAGGGAAAAAGAAAACTAAAATGACTTTTACTCTCTTTTTAAAACACAAAAATAAGACTAGAGCTCCATTTATTTCCGTGGTTGTCGAAATGTGGAGCTGTTAGTCCAAGAATTCCAAAATGCTTCGGAGCTCTGCACTAACCACCAGAACAAACAGAGCATTAGTAATTATGAGAGAAGTAAACATATTCCTGAAGATAATGTTTATATATCTATTTGTGTTTACTAAAGATTCTCCTTTAATTCTCTCATATGAATCTGTTTTCTCTAATTCATTTCAAAGAAAAATTACTAACCCTATTCAAACTAAAATTTGAACTTGGATAATAACCACTAATTGAACTAACCTAAACATAATCAAAACCTAATAAAGAAGAAAGTAGATCAAACATGAGACAACAACCCAAAGAGAGATTGTATTAGATCAAAGCTCAGAAGCATGCATGGGATCCCAAAATAAGTGGACCATACTATACTACATTTTTTTGTGAAAAAAAACCAACATCTACCCTTTTTTCTAAATTTCATATCAAATTTCTGATCAAAAGAGGAAAAATTCTTCTCAAATAGCCCTAAGCTCAGGAATTTTTACCACAATTTTTTGGGAAATGGACACACACACGTTTCAAGTTGAGAAACATGAGGAAGTCAGTGGCAGTTAAGGTAATTATGTGGTAGATAAAAAAAATAAAGAAGTTTGGAAAAATCAGACTTGCTGGAGGAGCAAAGGCAAGTAAAAAGAAATGGGAAAGTAACGGGAAATGGTTTAAGACAGAGAGAGTCGCAGGTACTGGAAAGCAAGTAATGATGACCTGACACACACTTCTTCCTAGACCTTTTTAGCCCTATTCGATAGTAATATTTTTCTTTTTTTGGGTCGAGGACCCTATAATATTTCCTGCAGCCTCTAGTCATCGTTTCTGATCAAACAAATCATATGCGTCACTACGATGTGCGTATTCACATCACTACTTTATCACCACTGATAAAAATAAAAGATGGAAAATTTTGAATGCTAGTTATATAAAAGAGAAAATTGAAAAAATTAAAGGAATTATTAGTGATCCACTTAAGAAATTAAAACTGTTAACCAAGTTCAAGTGTCAAGGAAAACACATCAGCTCAAAGTTAGACACATGCAAACTAACTCTACTTAAGGAATCATACATTAAAATGGAAACGAAAAAATAAATTTTCCAAAAGATGGCCTTCCGTGTAATTTCATCAAAAATTAGGGACTACCTGAAAGTCTGCAACACAATTAGAAAAAACCCGTTGGGCTCAACAATCAATGGACTGACCCCCCTCCAACTAATTGATTCGAAAACATTCACTCACATAAAACTACTCCCTTCTTTCTCATATTAATACGCAAATTTTTCTTTTTAATAGTCTAAAATTATAAATTTATTTTCTTTTTAAAATTAAAAAATGTTTATTATTTTATTATATTATTTTTTTTAATGTCTTAAAAATTATGTTATTAAATTATTAAGATAATAATTTTAAGAATATTATTAAAAAATTCTTTTAAAATTTAATTATTTCAACTAATTTTTTTAATTTATGTGAAAAAATCAACAAATTTATATTTATGTGATGGAAGAATTGTTAATTTGACGCTCCTAAATGAAAAACAATTAAGTCCAATTTCTCTTTTCATTTATTTTTGATAAAATTATTTTGTTTATTATCAAACTTCTAATTTTTTAGTATTGAAATTATTACCAATATCAATCGGTTGAATGCCCATAGTTTTCCACATCGAGTAGTTTCTCATTTTCACGAGAATACAATACAAGTGGAAGAGAACATGTGACAAACAGGACAGGGATAGTAGTCGGCCTGTCAAGTCGGTGTTCTTCGTTTTATTGATTTTCTCTCTTCAGCATTTAACGTTAAATCACATCATTTCAGATTTCAGCACTAAAAAGCTCCTTTTCTGTTTCAAGTTTTTACTCTTAAACCAATTTTTTATGTTTCGGCTACTAATTTATCTATATATTTGCCAATCCTATTTTGGCGTATATATATTGGGGTGTTTGTTTCTGGTATTTTTTTGACATATTCCCGTCTCTGTTTAAAAAGACACCATTCTTTACTTTTGCATTATATAATTTTTATGTAGTATTTGATTTTAATAGATTTATGAATAAGAGATATAGATAATAAATTTATAAATTATATAATAAAAATATAGACTTGTTCAGATTTTTGAAATATGTTGTTGCTTCAAATCCGCAACAAAAAAAGACTGGATGAATTATGAATCACGAACACTTCGAGTAGCTTTTAAATCTGTAAAAACAAAATAAAAATGAGACCGGTTGATCTTCGAGAGACTTTTCGACGCTCAAGTTAGTGTTTAATTTGACAGAGTTTTAGGTATAAAATTTGAGTGTAAAGAATATCCTTTTGAAATGTGGTGAAGACTCCTATTTATAAAAAAAGAGTAGTGGCACGAGTGTAATTCCTACAAGTATTATTAGAATATGAACTCTTTCGTGGGTTTCTGATTTTGTTTAATGAGTTGGCCTAAATGGGTCTGAGTTCATGTTATACCAATTGCTTCCCCCTCTTATTTTTGGGTGTCCCGAAAATATGAGTATAATATTTTTTATGATTGAGCTCCGCTTTAACAATCAACTTTCGTCTTGTAATTGATTAATTGTGGCATTTAGGACCTTTCATGGCCTATTTCTGAGTTCAGGGATTATTTAAAAGTTTTCAAAATTTTTGTAGGCTAGTTAGGACCTAAAGTGGTTGAATGGTAAGCGCAATGACTGATTATTCGATTTTCTATAAAATTTATGGACACAAGCTGCTGTTTGCCGAGTCAACTATTGAGTTGACTCCGTTTAATCGGGACCTTTTCTTCACAGTATTTTCTTCCTTTTGTGGCTCCAATTTTTTTTCCTGATTTGATTTCTTGATTAAGGTGGACCAATTTTTCTCTAATTTAGTCTTCTTTCCAATTTTCCTTGATTCTCTTCCTCTTGAATCACGAATTTAATCTCCAAAAATACTTTTTGACCTAGAATTTTCTTCTTTCTTTTTTTCATATAAATTTGGAATCCCACCCCCCCTTTTTTTCTTTTGCGTTTTGCTTCCTCTGCCCCCATCTTGCAGATTGTTTGTCTTCGTGGTGAGTCCAACTCTCAACATTCCTCAATTTCCTCCTCTCTTCTGCCTTTGATTTTCAGAGTTCTTGGAGGTGGTGGTGGTTTGATTTTGGGATTGGATGAGGAGAAGAACTGAGATTGGGGTTTTATTTAGCCTTGATGCCAACTGAAACAAAGGAAAAAATAAAACTCCATTCGAAACATCAACAATCGCGACATCCAGAAGAGGCAGTTCATTGGGGTTTTCTTAGTTGCAGAGTCGCAGCTCCAGTCCTGAAGAACTGAGAATGAGTTTGTTCTTAGCCTCGATAAAGGTTAGGTTCAGTTTCATTATGACAACAAAGTTCGAGTAGCTTTGATGGTAATGCAACGCGACCTTATCCACCGGCGCCGAGGCTTCGGATCCCCATTTCGATAATTTTTGGCGAATTTTTGCTGGGTCAATAAGCTAGATGACCCACCGTTTACTGCATCAAACGACGCATCATTTTCCCAAAGTGTTTGAGGCAAACGGCGTGTCGTTTAGTTGCTCTGGAAAATGGGGAAAAGTCATTTCAATATGCTGCTACCATGGTTCGAACATGCAACCTCTTTGCAGGAGAGTAAGGAGCTTAAGCCAGCGAAACCAAAAAACTCTTGTGATTACTGAACACCATTCTTTTATAAGTTACTTTAAAAGGCGAATAATCTTCCAATCACCAACTCGAGCAACCTCCACCTCCTCTATTCTTTTCTTCTTCTTCTCTCTCCCTCTCTCTCTCTCTCTCTCTCTCTCTCTCTATATATATATATATATATATATATATATATATTATTTTTTACAAAATAAAAAAAAATCTTATTACCCATTTTTCAGGAATCTTGACTTGAACTTTGGGGAGATTCTTCTAGGTCTTCATCAACAATACTTTTTAGGTATTTTTCATACCTTGTCACTTTATTTTTTCCGCAATTATTTATGCTCGAATTTTGAAGCTCTTTAGTTAAGATAGGTAGCAATTGCCTTGACCCTTGTGAATTTTGCTGAAATTTCTGGAATAAGGTATTTTTGCTGTCGATTTCCAAAATCTTCAGTCGAACCTTTCCAAATAGTATGTCAAAAAGTACCCAAGAATTTTAGTCCGATCTCGTGGACATCGAGGCAGTTGTTCGAGATAATCCTAACTCCTTTATTCACCATTATGCCATTTAGAGATTAAAGAATGACTTCTCCTTTCCACAGGATTGGCGTGTTAGGACTCCCGATCTCTATGATGTCAATTGTCCCGCTCTCGTCCCTAACACTTCTTTTGCAATTCAAGAGTACTCCATGCAATGAGGACTTCAATTTCTTTTGCTTAGCGTTGCCATGCTTTTTCTTAGAGAAAATAATTTGGTGCCTTTTCAACTTCACTCGAAGGGCTGGACTATTTTGATGGCTTTTCATGTGCTATGTTGCCTCAAAGGAGTGGCGTCTACCTTGCATCTATTCCAATGTTTCTTCCTACTGCACAAATGTTCAGACTGCGAGGATACTTTCACAATCCAAAGAGCTATAAGGGCTGATTCTCTTTTCGTAGATGACATTCCTAAGCCTCCTAAGAAATTCCATCACCATTGGTTTATGGTATATCCTCCGAAAATATTTTGGAATGCTCTCATTCGTTTGTGTTGGACAAGACCAGAACCCAAAAAACCCGATCTCTCCTATCTCAGGGAGACTAATGCTAATCAGATTAGAATATTGACTTCTGGCGCACAAGTTAAGTGCACCAAGCTTTTATCATCACTCAATTTGGCTATTGCTCATTGGGGAGTTGCTCCTGATCCACTATCTTCTAGTCCCAGGCCTTCGTCCAGCTGAAAAGCTCCTATTAAAGAAAATTTCTCATACTCCAAGTCGTCTGCTACTCGTCCTGTCATTGAGCCGTGTTTTGTTAATCAAAACGTTATGCTACCTTCAGATGAAATTACTGCATTACGTCATCTGATTCTTTTGTTGGAGGTTGTTTGAAGTTTGCTTAGGCGTAGTCATCATTTAAAATTTTCTTCTTTGGTTGACTTTCTTTATTTGGTTGTAGGTATGGATCGCCTTCAAAGTGCCCTATCCTCAAGGAAGCGTAAAGGGAAGGAAATTGACTTTACCACTGCAAAGAAACCTTCCCATTCTACTCGAGAGAAAGGTGTTGCTTCCAACCCAGGAGCTAAAAAATCTGAGCCTCAACAAAATGCTTCTGAACGTCGTTCAAAGGCGTCCGAGTCACAAGCAAAGTCTTCTGAGCCAAAGGGCAAAGCATCTGAGGCGAAGAGCAAGGCTTTGGAGCCTAAGAATAAGGTCTCTGAGAAGAATTCGTCCCGATCTAACACTCCAAAGGAGAGAACTAATGTTCCTACTTTGAATGGTCCCCCAACCAATGGGAAGTCTTATAATGAACCACTCTTAAAAGAGTTAATGCCAATAGGATCATCACCAAGTCATGGTACTTTAGAGAGACCACCGCATCGGGTTCTGCGCTATGAGAATACTTTCCTTTTGAGGTTTCCTAAGATAGGTCCTCCAAAAGCTAGGCATGATTGAGATGACAAATTAATCCATCGGGCTAAGAAGTTTGATCCAGAACTCGGCTTATTTCACACGGATTCAGTGAGCATGCTTGGAGTGGCACATAGGATTATTTATACTTCGATTCTTCCTAAGGATGAGAACGCGTTTTTTGGCAACCTTGACACTTGCTCATATCGTGGCCTAACTGATGTAGTGAGGGTAATTATTCTTCTTCTTTCACTTATTTTTTATTTGTAATACTTTCAATATTCTAGTGTTGTGACGCTTGGACATTAAATTCTTTTTTTCTTACTTTTGCAGGGTGCACAACAAATTTCAGTTGCCTTGTCTATGTACGAGGAGATTCGTCAACGTCTGGTTACCAAGGAAAAGGAGTGTCTAGATGCTCATAATGAGAAGAAAGCAATTAAGCACAAATATGATCAGGCTTACTTTGATTTGCAGGTTGTAGTGAAGGAGAAGAGGAAGCTCAATAAGAGCTATGACAAGCTTCAAACTAAGCGTGACTCGCTCAAGAAATCTTTTAAGACAGTGCAAAAGAAAAAGGAAGATTTCCATAAACAAATGAAGGCCTTTGACTCATTAAAGATGGAGCATAAAGGAGTTTAAGAGGAACTAGATCGAATGCCAATCAGAAAGAAGGAGAAGGTCAGAGGCTCCAAGTTGAGAAAAAAGAGCTTGAAAATAAGCTCACTTCTTCTTCTGCATCTATTGAAACCCTCAAGTTGGAACATGAGAAGCATACTCAAATTCTTTTGGTTGAGAAGAAGGATCTTGAGGAGAAGCTTAGCAATTCCCATGCATCTGTACAGACATTGAAAGTGGAGTACGAGGCTGAGAAGAGATCTTTAATTGAGAACGCAGTTCGCAATTATCACCAATCTTGGGAGTGCTTTGATGCTAAGAGGGCTTATGGATATGGTTTCCTCAAGGTTGGCTTTTATATGGAGCGTCGGCATTTGGAGAGTGTGAAGAATGAGAAGTTTTTTGAGCTTTTTTATACATACGAGATTAAGAATGATGGCTTTGTTGATTGGAAGAAATTAGGTTATGCTCCTGATGATGATGATCTTGCTACTCACCTTCATGCTTACTTAAATGATGACTTGAAGAACCTCTTAGGCCCTTGGAGATTTTTTGGAGAGCATGGTTTGCCTAGTTCGAAAGCCATTGTGCCCAACTCAGAGCCCAAGTTTCCTAGCTTAAAGCCTGTATTGTGTGGTTCGAAGCCTACCATAGATGACCACATTCCATCTCTAGATGAGGTGTTGGGAGATTCTGTTGAGAGCTTGATGGATTTCCTTCAGTTCCTTCAGATCTTGAGCTTACTTCATTGGATGATGTCATCCCCTATTCGGAGGACTTTTTTGCAGGAATCTAGTTGTTAAGTAGTCATTTTGGATTTTTTTTTATACTTTGATTTTTGATATGTTGGTTGAGACTTGTCGATATTGCTCCCCAATCACTTAACCAAAATTTTTTTTTCAAGTTGAGTGATTTGCTCTTTGTGTGTATCAGCAAATGTAAGCGATTTTGAAAGTGGATCTCATACTTTTATCATATTCTAAGTATAGGTTTGGTGCTTCCACTCCCATCTTTTTATATATATATATATTCATGGATCTTGCAGCTTCTCCCTTCGATCGATGTAAAAGGCAATATATTTGTAGGATCCTTCTATGTATGCGATAGTAAATGCGATGTATGAAGATATGAAATGAGTTGTAATTCACACACACACAATATATGTAAATGTAATGTTTGTGCAAGAAAGTAAATAAGGCACTGAGATTTATAGTGGTTCGACCTTGAGGTCTACGTCCACTCCTCAAGCAATATGTCTGAGAGTTTTTTCATTTATTTTTTTTACAACTTCAATGATATTGTCAGCCTACAATCCCGGAGGAAAATACATCTTCAGGTGGTTTGTATTTCACGTCTTACTGATCTTCTTCCCTTCCAACGTCTCAAGCTTGCATGTGTTGGCTCCTAACATCATCTTGATTCTATACGAGCCTTTCTAGGTAGCCCGTAGTTTTCTATCTTCCTTGAGGGCGTTAGTGATGGCTGATTTTCTCAAGACAAGGTCTCCCTCAGCCATGACTCTATTTTTCACATGAGAGTTGTAATACTTTGCTATTCTCCGGTGGTAGGCTTCAAGCCTCATACATGCTCGTTCTCTTTATTCTTCAATGAAATCCAAATTTTCCCTTTAAGGCTTCTGCATTAGCATGCTCCATTTGCTCATTGAATTCTACCATCCTAAGAGAGTTCAAATCCACTGCTATTGGAATTAATGCCTCTGTCCCAAAGGCCAAATTGAAGAGCATTTCTCCTATGGACACTCTACTTGTCGTCCTGTATGCCCATAATACAGAGGGCAATTCATCAACCTATGCACCTTTGGCCCTTTCAATTCTTGTCTTTAGCCCATTCAGGATTGTCTTGCTGGAGCTCTCTGCTTTGCCATTTTCTTGAGGATAGGATATTGATGCAAGACTCAGCCTTATATCCATCCTTGCGCAAAACTCTTTGAAGGCCTCATAATCAAATTCCTTCCCATGGTCTGCCACTAGGACTCTTGGGAGTCCAAATCTACATATTATGTTCTTCCACACCATCTCCTCAATTATCTTTGAGGTTATTGTAGCTAAAGGCTCTGTTTCCACCCACTTGGTGAAGTAATTGTGGCCACAATAAGGAATTTCCTTCCTCCGGTTGCTTGTGGGAAAGGTCCCAAGATATCCAAACCCATTTGGCAAACGGAGTAGGTTCTAAAACACTCTGGAGTTCTGAGATTGGTGCGTTGATAATGGGGCGTGCCTTTGACAGTTGTCACATTTCCTCACTTTCTCCGATGCATCTTCCTTCATTGTTGGCCAAAAAAACCCAGCTCAACGTATCTTTGTAGCCAGTGCTCTAGACCTTAAGTGTTGTCCATAAACCCCCTCATGCATTTATGCCATTGTTAACTTAGCTTCCTCAGGGCCCAAACACTTCAGCATTGGCATTGAAAAAGCACGTTTATAAAAGGACTTCATTGACAAGGGTAAACCTTGCTTCCCGAACTCTCAGCTTCTTGGCTTTCCCAAGGTTTCATGACAGCTCCCCCGTCATTAAATATTTCTTTATTAGGGTTTTCCAATCTTCAAATCCTTCTTTAATGTCCATAATCTCTTCTTCCTCGATGGTAGGTCTTCCAAGAACTTCAACCTTCACTGTTCTTGCCTCCGTGCTTCTTTTGAAGAAGCTAATTTAGACAATGCATCTGAGTGGTTCTTTTCTGATCAATTTATCTATGTGAGTTTGAATTCTTTGAAGCATTGTGCTAATGTTTGCACCTTCCTCAAGTATTGAGTCATAGTCGGCTCTCTTGCTTCATACTCTCATTGAAATATTTGCACTACCAGTTGGGAGTCGATGTGTGCTTCTAATTTTTAAACTTGCAATTATCGTGCTAATTTCATTCCTGCTATTAAAGTTTCATATTCTACAACATTGTTAGAGCTTGGAAATGAAAATATAAGAGAGTATTCCAGCACGTCTTCTTGTGGTGGTATTAATACAACCCCAACTCCGCTCCCCTGTGCACTTGAGGCCCCATCAATAAAGAGCTTCCACTCCACTTCTTCCACTTCTTCTTTATGTTCTTCGAGAGTGGGGGTGCACTCAACTATGAAGCCAACTAGCGCTTGTCCCTTTATAGCTTGCCGAGGCTCGAAATAAATATCGTACTCCCCTAGTTCTATCGCCCATTTAGTGAGTCTCCCAGAGCATTCAGGTTTTTGAAGTATTTGTCTCAATGGTTGATTAGTCAATACACTAACAGAGTGTGCATGAAAGCAAGGTCTTAGCTTCCTTGTAGCCATCACCAAAGCCAATGCGACTTTTTCAGCATGCGAGTATCTTGATTCAACCCCTTGCATCACCCTGCTAACATAGTAAATAGGTTTATCAACCAAATTTTCCTTCTTTAGTAGCACTGCGCTTAGTGTTGCTTCATTAACCCCCTAATACATGAATAGTCGTTCACCTTCCTCGGGTCTTGTTAGAAAGGGAATTCCCCTTAAGTATTTCTTGAGATTTTCAAACGCTTGATGACATTCTTCATTCCATTCAAATCTTCTTCCCACTCTCAAAGTTTTAAAGAACGAAAGGCTTTTTTTTGGCGGACTTTGACAAGAACCTGCTTAAGGCAGCGAGTCTCCCTGTCAACTTCTGCATTTCTTTCATCGATGGGGGTGGCTTCATGTTCATAATGGCTTGCACTTGTTCAGGATTTGCTTCAATCCCTCTTTGGGTGATCAGGTACCCAATAAATTTTCTAGACCCCACTCCAAATGAGCACTTGGTAGGATTGAGCCTCATGTTGTATTTTCTCATCACGTCAAATACTGCTATTAACTTTTCTACATAAGATTTTTCTTTCTTACTTTTGACGATCATATCATCCATATATGTTTCCATCGTGTTCCCCAACAAGTCTTTAAAGACCTTGTTCACTATTCTTTAGTATGTGGCCCTAGCATTTTTCAAGCCGAAAGGGCATGACTCGGTAGTAGTAAGTGTCTTTCTCAGTAATGAAAGTTGTTTTTTCTTCATCAGGTGGATACATCGTAATTTGGTGATATCCAAAAAATGCATCCATAAAACTTAGCAATTCATAGCCCGATGTTTCATCCACCAACTTGTTAATTCGTGGGAGAGGATACGAATATTTGGGGCATGCCTTATTCAAATCCGTGAAGTCCACACACATCCTTCACTTTCCATTAGCCTTTGGGACAAGCAGCACATTTGCTAACCAATCTGGGTAGTAGACTTCATGAATGAATCCTGCTTGCAACAACTTTTCAACTTCCTATTCTGCTGCTAATTGCCTTTCTGAAGCAATATTCCTCTTTTTCTGTTTTATGGGGAAGGCTTCTGGGTCAACATTAAGGTGGTGTGAAATCACCTCAGGATCAATTCCTGACATATCCATTAGGCTCCAAAATATATGCATTGTTCTTTAAACACCTAATGATCTCCCCCTTTGTCTCCTTTGGAAGATGACTTCCCACGTATACAGGCTTTTCTTCATTACTTTCATCCAGCTTCATAGCTTCTAGTTCTTCTAAAGGTTGTGGTTTTGCTCCCTCAGACCATGCATCTTCAATTGCCATGGCCTCCTCAAGCTTCTTCGTTTCACAGCTTCCTCTACTCGCAATTGCTTTAACGGAGGAAACATAACATTTTCTACCCTTTCTTTGGTCTCCCCGAACTTCTCTTACTCCATTAGGTGTAGGGAACTTCATCAAAAAGTATGTGAAAGACACCACCACCCTCATGTTATTCAACAAAGGTCTTCGTAGAATCATATTGTAGGCTGACGATGTGGATTTGACAATCATGAAAGTAGTCATCCTTGTAATAGTGCATGGATCGCTCCCTAGAGAAACTGTAAGTTGTACAGAACCTACAACAGGTACTACTTCACCATTGAAACTGTATAACTGCATAGACACCATTTTTACTCGATCCGAAGTAAGGTTCATCCTTTGGAAGCAATTCCAGTAAATAAGATTTGCTAAGCTTCCGCTATCCATCAGGATTCTCTCCACCGGGTACTTCGCTACAATTGCTGAAATAACCAAAGGATCATCGTGTGGTAGGATGATGTCTCCTTTATTAGCTAAAGTAAATGTTATTGGTTGATCTCCTCCGTCCACTTTCATCACATAGTTTACTTGATACGTCTGTCTTGCGTAGGCTTTCCTTGCGGAAGAGGTGCTTCCTGCCATCGTTTCGCCTCCGGAGATAAAATTAATAGTAGGATGAACTAGTGCATTGTCAACTGTAGGAGCTCTTCACTCATTTCTCCTTTCTCCTCCTTGAGGCCTTCCATCACGCCTCCTTTGTTTGGCACCTCTTTCCCTTTGCTCATTATTGTATCTTCTCTCGCCATATCTTCTATCATCAAATATTTTATTATCAAACCCTCTTCCTCAATGAGGGTGCCCACCTCTGCCTCCTCTCCATGCTTCCACATAGGTGAATATTTCAAGTTTTCCTTCCCTAACTAAGGCATCGATTCGGTTCATGAGTTGGTGACACTTCTCTATGGAGTGCCCTTGAGTGCCGTGATATTTACAGAATGTTTCAGTATCTTTACCCAGCACCTTGTCAACCTTTGGGGGAAGAATGATGAGTCATGATCCTTCAATAGCCGCTAAAATTCTCGATCTGGATTCAGTGCGGGAGGTGTACTTCTCAAACCTTAGTCCTGATGGTCCCTTGGGTCCATCTACTCTCTCATTCTTCTTACTTGGTTCTTCATGATCATTTATCTCCTTTCTTTTTATATCATCCCTTGATCCAATTATCTTCATAATCTCTGCTTGTCTTATGTATTGGTTGGCTCGAGAGAATAAGTCAGCCAATGATGTTGGTTGATTAAGAGATAAAGACTCTTGGAGTTGGATAGACCGAGTTCCTTTGAGCATGGCTGCCATAGTAACCCTCGATTGTAACTCGTGGATCTCTAAAGTTGCATTCCTAAATCGATCAATGTACTGCTTCAGGCTTTCCCCTTTCCTTTGCCTCACACTGAGCAAGTAGGTGGCATCATTCTTTCTCTTACTGTTGATAATAAAAGTGTTGATGAACTCCTTCTTTAGTTGACTGAAACATGAGATGGATGCTTCCTTCAATGCATATAACCAATAGCGAACAACATCCTTTAACAAAATCGAGAATGCTTAGCACATGATTGCATCTTCCCATCCGTGTAAGAGCATGATGGAATCATATTTTTGTATGTGCTCACGTGGCTCTTCCTTTCCTGTGAAGGTGGGAGCTGAGGCACCCTAAACTTAGGGGGAAGGGTTTTCCCCATAATTTCCTTAGTGAAAGGGATTGCCCCTTCCTAGTGTCTCTCTTCAGCAGGTACCAACTTCTTCTGTTTTAGGATTCCTTCGACTATCTTTTGGATGCCGTTCATATCCTTCGCACTCACTATGGACTGGTTGTCCAACTCCGCCTTCCTAGTGAGAGCTCTAGGAATCTCTTTACAAGTGTTTTCCACTACTTCTTGGTATTTTCCCCCTTTCATCGTGGACCAAATATTCCTTCATCTTCGTACATGGACCCCATGCCTCTCTTCATGAAATTGAGGACAAAAGTGGAGCTCTCGATACTCTGGAGCTTGGGCTTGGAGGTTCAAAGGTTGTTCTTCCTCTAGGGTCTTTTCCCTTTCAGCAGCACCCCTACTCTCCGTTAGTGCATGAAAAGGTGGAATAACATTTGCATGAGGAGTTTTTTCCTTGATCATACCCATCATCTCTTTCAGCATTCTCCTATTTTTCTCATTTTCCTTTTTCAGTGCCTCATAGTCACTGAGCGAAACCATTGGGTTATTGGTTCCTGAGACACCAGCTCTAGCGAGGATTCCTCGAGGTACCTGAGGGTTCAAAGGACTGTTGATGTATTGGACATCATCGTTGTCAGTGTGACCGGTGACTTGGGATCTCGTCCTCACCGCCATATTGTGCATCAAGGAATTGGAATAGCTCCAAGGAAGGTTCTGAGAAGTACCCTGGGGTAGGTTCTGAGAAGTACCCTGAGGTAGGTTCTGAGGAGTTCTCTGAGGTAGGTCCTGAAGGAGTTCTCTGAGGTAGATGGCTCCAAGGAATGACTCTGAGGAGGGTCCGAGCTTGATGACTCCAAGGAATGGCTCCGGGGGATGTTCTAGAGAAAATTCTGAATTTCTACTAAGAAGATTCCTAAGAATTTCTCCAAGAGCTTCTCAAAAATAAACTTGCCAAGACCTTCTAAGGATGAAAAAGGTTGAACTCCGACTTTGTTGAAATAAGAAAGAATGTTGGAAGAAATCAAAGACCAAAAGCTATGAGCGGTTGAAAACACAGCTTTTCGCTCGATTCCCCACAGACAACGCCAATTGTTGTTGCCTCAAATCCACAACAGGAAAAGACTGGTTGAATAGACGAATTATGGATCACGAACACTTCGAGTCAACTTTAAATCTGCAAGAACAAAATAAAATGAGGCCGGTTGATCCTCGAGAGATTCTCTGATGTTCAAGTTAGTGTTTAGTTCGACAGAGGTTCAGGTGTAAAGTATGAGTGTAGAGAATGTCCTTTTGAAATGTGGTGGATGCTCATATTTATAAGAGAAGAGTAGTGGCATGAGTGTAATTTCTGTAAGTACTCTTACAATAGGGCCTCTTTCGTGAGCTTCTGATTTTGTTTAAGGAGTTGAGCTAAATAGGTCCGAGTCCATGTTGCACCAAAATACTTTCAGCATATAATAGATAATCTTTTTTTAATTTTTTTTTTACTTTTTCATATAAACAACAGGTTATGAAGCTAGTTTACATTTAAAAAATCTCTCTCTTTGATAATGAAAATGTCTAACTCTTTCTAATGTTATACTATATAATTCGATGTTGTTAAAATCGGACAGACAAGCCAGTTCGAACCAATGAACTGACGAACTGAACACTAAACAATACAGTTCATGTTTAAGGACCATCTGTCGGTTTAAATTTATAAACCAGAAAATCGACTATCTAGCTTAAATCTACTTTATATACGTTCCTATTAAATCTATCTTAAATAAATACTTAAAATTTGGTTATTTTCTCTATTTTTTACTATTTAATAAATTATTTGTTATATGTCATTTGTTAAATTTTATGCTTTCCAAATAAGTTTACATATGTATATTAATATGTGCAGTTTTTTTTGTTTGCAGTTTATACAGGGATGGAGGGAGGGTGGGTCACGGGACCCCCCCAAAATATTTATACATATATAGATATATCATACACACATAAATTTATAGTCTAATTGGAGTTGTTTTGGGCACTATTAAATTGATATTTTGATATTTGTAATAATATACATTTTAAAATGTAGTTTTACTCTTTTTGATGCAATAAAATTATATTGATAAAATTTACTGTTATCATTTCAGTCTGGTTCTTTTTTTTTGTCAGCATAAAGGGGAGCCGGGGGCTACCGGTAGTAGCGTACCCCTGCTGGACGTGACCATTCAGGCAAATACTCCCCGCAGTGGAATGTTGCTTTGCTCGGTGGTAACTGAGGGAGACTCAACACGACACCCGCTAAAAGCTGACATTAGCCTATTAGCACAGAGACATCCGAGACATACCGAAAAAACATATGTGTCTTGAACTCGGATGAGAGGTACCGAAATAATGCTCCTTTTCGCCAAATCTATTCCCAAAGGTCATTTCGGTCTGGTTGGTCACTGAGTTTATATATGTATTCACAAACGCGGCCTAACCGTTAATCTACTGGCAAAGCCTAACCCCAACCTTATACCCCTATTTTTCTCTCCCACATTTTACTCTCTCTATCTTCCCCTCTGACGTATATCACATTTCCCGGCATACTTGGTTGCTCCATCCCTGTGTCTTTCCCTCTTTTGTTTTTGCCTTTGTCTTTGTCTTTGCAGTGTCTCTGTTGTGTTTGTGTGTTTCAGAGTTGAAGCTATAACACCCATGTGCTTTTGTTTTGTCACTTTTGCTTGAGAGAACTGAAAGAAAGAGAAAACCAAAAGAAGAAAGAAGAATCCAAGTTTCCTACACCTTGGAGTGTATGTAACTGGAAACTCACGTGTCCACTCTTTTACGTTACTCCCACTCTCTTCCACTCCCCCATTATTAGACACTCTCCAACTTTTTCCTCTCTTTTCTTGCTCGGGTGTTACTGCAAGTAAGTGACTGAGAGATTACTTTCATTCCGAACAGCTCTCTCTGAAGAAATGACTAAAGAAGAAGACTTTAAGCTCCTCAAGATCCAGGTCTCTCTTTTTCTTAGTCACGTTCTTCCTGTCCTTTTTTCGAAGACAAGTTTTGATTATTTTACATATGTGTGGAAAAGTTTGGTTCTGGTCTTTTTTCAGGAGTCTTTCTTTCTTCTTCTTCTTCTTGTTGTTGTTTACTTTGTGGGTTTTATCTTTTTTCTCTAACTTGCAGAATTGTGTTCTCAAAGTGAACATACATTGTGATGGTTGTAAGCAGAAAGTGAAGAAACTCCTTCAGAGGATTGAAGGTGATCACTTTCATTCCATCATTCTGTAAACAATTTGGACTGCACTTTTTTTTTTTAATTTCTTATTCCGTAGGTTATCTTCTTTTTGACATTTCGTTTTCTCTTAAAAGCAAGAGAGTACTGTTAAATGTAATTGTTCAAAGACCATTTGTGTAGTTGTTAATTTTCATTTTACTGTGCTCGTTCTCTGTCTGTCTGTGTCTCTCTCTCTCTCTATCCTTCCCCATTATTACTGGTATTTTGTTCAAAATGAAGAAAAACAATCAGCAACAGAATGTATTATTGTTACAAATGATTCTGTGCATTCTGTTAACGGCTCTGTTCTTCAAGATGAGCTATTTTTTTGCAACTAAATTGTACAGTTGAAATTAATAACGCAGTCTTTTGTTACTTGTTTTCTTTGGACATTTTTCTTCTAAAACTTGTCTATAATATGTCTGCAAAATTTCTTCTTGTTTCTAAGTTTTTAACGTTTCTGTGCAGGTGTTTACCAAGTGATCATAGATGCAGAGCAACAGAAAGTTACAGTATCAGGAACTGTAGATTCTGCAACATTGATCAAGAAGCTAAACAAAGCAGGAAAGCATACTGAAATTTGGTCCCAAAAGTCTAACCAAAACCAAAAGCAGAAGAACATCATCAACAACTGCATCAAAAATGACAAGAACAAAGTCCAAAAGCAGGGGTTGATCAAAGGCATTGAAGCCTTGAAGAACCAGCAGAAGTTCCCTGCATTCAGTTCAGAAGAAGATGACTTTTTCAACGACGAAGACGATGATGAAGAAAAGGATGAGCTTAGTTTCCTCAGAGGAAACCAACTTGGTCTTCTGAGACAGCAAGCAATTGCTGCAAACAATGCAAAGAAAAACATTGGAGCTCTTGCTGCTGCCGCTAACAATGGTATCAAAATGTACAACAATGTTGGAAATGGGAATGCTGGAAAGGAAGGGAACCCAAATCAGAACATGGGAATGAAGGTGAATCCGGGTGGAATTGATCAGAAAACCATGGAAGCACTAAAGATGAACAATGCTCATCAATTAGGTGGTGGAAACATCAATGCTGCTGAAAACAAAAGAGCCAGTGAACTTGGTACCATGACGAACCTTGCTGGTTTTCATGGAAATGGTCCTAACCTAACAAATGCTGCAACTGTTTTGGGAGGCAATTCCAATTCTTTGGGAGGGTTTCCAGTTCAATCCAACAATGGGTATCAAGGAATTCCTGCATCAGCGCTTCACACTGGTCAGTACCCATCATCAATGCTGACGAACATGAATGGTTACAACCATACAGCATCAGTGATGATGAATATGCAAAACAGACCAGCGATGCAACAACAACATCCACAGATGATGTATAACAGATCTCCTTATATTCCACCCAGCACTGGTTACTTTTATGGTTATAGCCCCGCAAATTATTATCCCTACCATGAACAACCAAATTACAATGGTGATCATTCTTCTACAGGAACAACAGATATGTTCAGTGATGAGAACACAAGTAGCTGTTCAATTATGTAAGGGGTTTATGTAGAAAGATTTAAAACAAGTGTCTTTGTGTATGTTTTAGTTTGGAGTTGCTGCCTTTTTTACTGTAATCAAATCAAATCTCCTGATATGATCTGGAGAGAAAGGGGTTTGGTTTTGATGGGATGTCTTGTTGAATCTCGTCATTCTATTGTGTCGTTAAGATAATGTTTCTATTTTTATTTTTTTTCTATAAACATAATATATTTTTAGTATTTCCATGTCATGTTTCGTGTCCCCTTGTTTTTTTCTCTGCTACTGCTAACAGATTAGACCTGTTTTGTGGGGTAGATCTTATAATTAGCTCACTCAACCCTTAGTCAACATCTTTATAGTTTATCAAATTTTAATTTTTATTTATTAGTTCATTAAATTTTAAAAAATAGTATATTTAATTCATTTCTGTAACATTGTTAAATTTATACTGAACATATCAGATTTTTTTTTGATTATGATAACGTAAATGTTAACAGTGTTAAAATATAATAGAACACTTAATCTTTAAACTTTGAGAAATTTTTTGTCAACTTTTTGAATTTTAATATTTACTTATAAATTTATTGAATTTTTTAAAATAATAAATAATTAACGCAATTTTATTCGAGTATTAATCAAAATTACTATAAAAAATTTACAATTTCAAAATAATTCACAATATATCAATTCTCAATAAATAATTTTGTAACATTACTAAAAAATTTGATTAATATATTTGAACATTAATCAAAAGAGAAATAAAATAAAAAAGAATATTTAAAGTATCATCTAAAATAAATTTTTAAGTTTTGTCCAAAATTATCGAAAGTATGTTACTAACATCAAATGATCTAAACTAATAAGTTCGTCATTAATATTTACATTTCCTCTTCTTGTCTTGAATTTGATTAATATATTTGAGCATTAATCAAAAAGAAGTTTTTGGTTTTTTTTTTGTTTTAAATTGAAATTTGACAGTTTTGGTCTCTCTGTTGCTTTGAAATTTGACAATTAATTACTAAAAATTTATTTTGGATGATACTTTAAATATTTTATTTTATTTTGTTTCTCTTTTGATTAATGTTCAAATATATTAATCAAATTTTTGAGTAATATTACAAAATTATTTATCGAGAATTGATATATTGTGAATTATTTTGAGATTGTAAATTTTTTTATAGTGATTTTGATTAATGATCGAATGAAATTGGATTAATCATTTATTATTTTAGAAAGTTCAATGAACTTATATGTGAATATTAAAATTAAGGGGCTGACAGAAGTTTGCTCAAAGTTTAAGGGGTTGAATATGTATTCTGTTATATTTTAGTATTGTTATCATCCACGCCATCATAGTCAAACGGAAAAATCTGACGTGTATAGTGTAATTCTAACGGCGTTATAAAAATTGGTTAATTGCACCGTTTTTAAAAGTTCAGTGGACTAATAAATGAAAACGAAAGTTCGGTAAACTACAGATATGTGGGCTAAGAGTTGGTTGGGCTAATTATGGGTTCTTTTTGTTTTGTGGTGTGCATTTGCAATGATAAT